>SNQJ01S0143298.1:8094-18258 GCA_010110895.2 Picea sitchensis
TATGATGATGATGGTGGTGGTGGTGGTGGTGGTGGTGAACTTCTACTGAGGGAAAATTTGATTTATTGAACCTTAAGAAAGGTAATGAATTACTTGGTTTGATTTAAAATTTTATTTGAAGGTCCGTATTGTAACACATATTTCAAAATAGTGATTTGATGTGGGTGTACTAAGGACATTTGAACAATTATTTCTACCCACGATGTTTTATGGAGCTTGTGAGAGTTTGTTCATATGTATGTGTGTATTTTTTTCATTTTATACTCTTAAAAATATTTCTCCCTTTATCTAACGTGAAAATGGCATGTGAAAAATGGTTTTTGAAAGGAATTGAAATTTCCAGATTCAATCCTCAAAAAGAGTGTTATTTCTATTTTTTGTAATAATTGTTTAATTATGAGATAAGGGTTAGGAGCAACTTAGTCCATGTCGTGTAGATAATTTATAAAATAAAGTAAATTCATTTTGTTTCAATAGACTTATATAAATAACTTCAATCAATCTCACAATATTTAATATATATCAGTGAACATAATCATATAATTTAATGTCAAAATGTAAATGTTTTTAATTGTAAAAATTTAAACTCGATTCTTCTTCCATTCAAAATCAAATTCTTAAAAAAATCATATCCTAATTCAAAGAGTACTTAATTATAATAACATGGAACATAATAAGATAATTTTCAAATATTTTAAACATAAAAATATTTAGGAAAGCTTATATCCAATATTTGAAATTATAACTAAACAAAATATTAAAGATAATCAATGGATCCACGATTGTTTTTTGTTTAAGGTTTAATAGCTAAAAGTTGAACTCATCATCAACATATTCAATAAAGTAATTAACATAATACAAAAAATAACTACAAATCAAGAGACCTAAACCACTACAATATTAATAATTTAAAAAATCAAGACACAAAACAATACTACAACCAAACTACTTAAAAACAATAGACCATGACTTTTTATTAATCCCTTTGAATAAGAATTTCTAAAAAATTACAAATTTTAGATATTCTACATATAGATATAAACAAAAGTTTAACTTTTTTTGTTTTGATATTATCAATTTTTCGTTTTAGGCTATTTATCACACTTAAAACTCCCTTTATAGTCCACTGTGAGGGAGATGTATAATTCCTTCTTTTATCAAATGAAACTGATACATAACACTTTAAAAAATATATAATATATAATAGATAAATTATGAAATTATGAAATTATTTTTTTTTTAAATAAAAAAGTGGAACCTGCTATATTAGATAAACAAAACTTTTACAGAGTGTACAAAAGAGTAGGTCTGGAATCACCCAAAATGCTGCCGATTATCGGAAACCAGCAAATATAGAGGGCAAGTAGCAATAGCATGAAAAGCATAATAACAGAGTGGCATCTGTCCTGCCCGGAGGAAACCAGGACAGATGTCAAATGGTCTAAATACACGTAAAACAGTAGTATAATAAAACTGGGAACCAAGAGAGCAAATAAAACTAGGAACCGAAAGAGCATATGAAACCTAGGTGCCTGGTGACCTGTCATCCTCGCTAGTCTGTCGTGTGGTCCCTGCCAGAATGGCGAAATCTTGTGGGCATTTTCGCTTGGCTGGAACGTTGGAAAACACATCGAGGAACATGTCCATTCGCTGGCCCATGAGGAGAGCCCGATGTTCCAGGTCCGACAGGTGCCCGCGAAGGTCAAACATTAGAGCCAGGTGCTCTTCCTGGATGAGTGAACCATGCATGCTGCCACCCACGTCCACCATCGCTTCAGAACCCGCTTCGAACACCCTCTGCTCCGCATCAGCCTCTGCATCCTTCGAGCCTGCTTCGTTCGCCTGTGCGCCATAGAAGCTGCAAATGTCGTCACCAAGCCAGGGTATTTCCTCCACGATACAGCCGGGGGTATCATCTAGCAAGGTCAGAGTGGGTCTGCGTGCTTTCGGATGGGTCGCCCCTCGAGTCTTCTCAATAGTTGACAGGTCCTCCATGGACGGGTCTTCCACCACTATGCAGGGGGGGAAATCCTCCTCAGTACCAACTTTCTGCAGGTCGCCTGGCGCATTCCCTTTGACGTCTCGACTGCAACCAACGCCAGGCTCAGCTATGGTGGCAAGCCGCGCCAGTCTTTCTTCCCTGGATTTCTTCCTAAGAATGGACGTCGCCAGTGCCAAGGTATGTTCCAACTGTTCCTTACGACGCCGTTGCGCCTTATGAGCCTCCCAGGCCGTGCCACGACGAGGTCTGCCTCGCTTCCGAGCCATGATGAAGGAGCAGGGCAAATGCAGGTGAAGGCCAATGAACCAGGAGCAGAACAAATGCAATTGCAAGTTAAGGTGCGAGGCACAGGCAAGCATGCTCTGTCTCGTGGCGGTCAGAAAGAAATGCTGCAAAAATGCTGGACCGCACCAGAGCATCCAAGCAATATGCAAAATGCAAAGCCGCACCAGAGCGTCATGATGAATACTGGACATGATGAGAATTGGACCACACCAGAGCTTCCAGGCAGAGCTCGAAGCCGAGGTGGGTGCAATCCCGCTCTGTCCGGGCAAATTGAAAACCAAATAATCGAGAGCCGAGGTCATCCTCCTACCTTTAACCCTTGCCATCCCGGGAGCTCTGAAGTTGTAAATGCTCGCGCGAGGGAAAGGTCCCTCCGTCCTGCCACTGCAACTATGGCCGTCCCCCATGGTTAATACAGGCTCGTGGGTGGCATCTATCGACATTTATGCCTGGGCCGAGTGGAATTCCACCTGTAGCCCCTGAGCTATGTGTCACCCCATCCGGGGCGAAATTATGAAATTATGAAATCAATGGAAGATTATAATATATTTGTTTAACGTTATATACGATTTGCAAAAAAATTATAAACATTAAGAGATATAAAATTAATACTTTTTATAGTAAATTCCGAGGGAGATGTGTAATTCCTGTGTGATCAAATGAGATTGATGTAGAACACTTTAAAAAAATATAAAATATACATTATACAATATCCACAATAATATAAAATTAAAAAATTAAATTATATATATATGGGTCATGGGTTTTCTAGGGTTTCCACAATGGATTATTTTTTGAAGTTGTTATGATGCCACCCACACTCAAATCTAGCTATCCTTTCCCCCACTGATATGATGTGATGGATGATGAGGAGGATCTAGTTGATTTCTTGGAGGACCCACTTCTGGGAATCGAAATATGGACCTCGTCAATCACTTTTGATGTTTCAGGTCTTTTTTATCACTCAACAGACACCTTCTTTGCACACACCACTCACTCCCCTCCTGGGATGATCTTAGATGTTTGATCTCTACTGCTTCTGGAACGAGCACTACTCCCCCTCCTCATTGTGATGGGATGGCCCTCGATTTTTCCCTAAGTATTTTTAAATGCCCTTATCAGCCGTCAATTTGTGCATAGTCCGTCGAAGTTGATCCAAATCCTCTTGCAAATGATTGATCTACATTTCCCACATCTCCTCATGATGTTGTTGCCTCTGTGGATCTCTTGTACTTTCCACCTGCAACCTTTCATTTCTTGGCACTAATCTCCACAATGATGGATGGATTTATCGATAATTTTCTCTCTGAGGATTTATTCTATGGACACCTCCCAAAATCACCATCCCCAACTACCATTGTTCCCATATATGCTGACATGGAGGTCAAGAATAAATCTAGGAGATTTCTAAAGAAAAAGTTAGGTATCACTAGTCCTATTCTCAGGGAAGGAATCAAACTTGATGAAATTGCAAATATGCAGCAGGAAACCCTAGTTGGTCTTTTTGCTAGTAATCGACTGTTAGCAAATACCCTCCAAAGATAAACCCCCTAGACTTTCACTCCAATCCTGTTGCATGATCCCAAAAGTTTGCTTATCACAAAGGAATGGATGTCTTGGAATTTTCACTCAACATTAGACACTGCCAAGATCTTATCTGGTCGTTGGTCTTTTGGAGCTCAGACCCTTTTTTAAAGCGATGGTCGGTTGAATTCGATGCTACCACAAAACGTTTTGAAATCACCCCGGTATGGGTCCACCTCCCAAGTCCTCCTCTCATTTTCTGGTTTGAAGAGGTGTTTAGGGAAATAAGGAATTGTATTGGGTTTTTTTATGAAACATATCAATCCTTTATCTCCTCCAACTATATGGGCATGACACAAATTGTAGAGGGGATCAAACTCTCTAAAGTTCTGGTAGAGAATATCTCCTTTCATTTCAATGACTCATCCATATACCAGACCCTTTACTACGAAGGCATTCCATTCAAATGTGAGAGATTCCATATATATGTCCATGTAGCAAAGGATTGCACACCTATAGAGAAATGACTTCGTTGGGTCAAAAGGATCTCTAGGGGCTCGATAGAGGACAAAAATCGTGCTCAGGGAGATCATAAGGGTGATTCTTTGGTGCTACACACCTCTCTTATCAAGGCCTTGGACCCCCCTCTCCTAGAAACAATTCTAGCACCTCCTTCCAACTTAGCACCAACAAAGTACCTATCGAGTAAGATATTTTTTCTCCCCCCTTATCTCCCCTCATTTTCATTTGATTTTTCTTCTAGTGGGACAAAACAATCCTCAAATAATAGGGGAATCTCATAAACCTCCTTTCTTATGGGGCTCTTGAGACTATTTGGTTCACTTTTTGATCCATTAATTCTCATTATCCCTTCTTTCCCTATAACGCCTTCCTCCTCCCCCTCCACAACTTCTATTTCTCCCCACCACCCCCCGCTCCTCCCCCCTCCATCCCCCTAATNTAAAATCTATGCTCCATTTCCTATCCCCAAACTTCATCCTTTCAGGGGCTACTAGGAGGCCTAGGGGAATTTGGGGACTTGAACCAAAATCCTTCTTAGAGGGGTCAAAAATCATATATCTCCTTACCTGAAAAACATGCTTCTTTTGAATTTCATGCTAGCAAAGAAAAATATCTGACTGGGGCCCTAAGAGAATATACCCTTGGACATGGTTCAAAATAATTATTCTTTCTCATAATTGTCACGGGCTAGCCAACTCTACAAAGAAGTTATCCATAAAACATCTCATTGATATACATTTTCCTTCTATAATTATCATACAAGAATCCATGATCATCAGAACAAAGGTTGTGGAATCCTTCTCAACGTATTTTCTAGAATGGGACTTCCTTGCTTTGGACACTAGTGGGAAATCTAGTGGCCTCCTCATTGGGTGGCACAAAAACTCTTTGAAATTACTTAATTTTTGGTCTATGTCATTGGATCTCAAAACACATTTTGTTGGAATATTCACCAATACTAAGGTGGGGAGGTGAATCAATATTGAGTATGTTTTACCATTTTTAACCTTAATCACATCACATAAACATTAACCATTAACAATTCCATTCATCATCACAAAAACCATACATAGAACACAATGGTTTTATGTGGAAACCCAAATGGGAGAAAACCATGGAATTATTTTCTTATATCATGTTAAGATTACATTCATAGGAAGCACCAAATTCCAAGATTCTTCAACACCAACTGGAAGGAGGTACCAACCCCTGATTTATAGGAACCAACCTGAAGGAATCTCCAACTCCCTGATTTACCAACACCGACTGAAAGGAGACACCAACACCCTGGATTTACCAGCTCCAACTAGAAGGAGGCACGCACTCCCTAAAGCACATGCACCAACCTTCTAAATGAAGACACCAATATTCTCAACTAAGCACAATCTCAATAATATATCACCAATACACGATCTTCATACCCATAGTACTTCTGACTTCACCTGCATGCTTCATTCCACATACAATCCTTCAAACCCTAGCAAGCCTCATAACATCCTTCCCAGTATGTAATCACTGACAACAACATCCACTGATGACAACATCCAATAAAGGAAACATCGACTCATGAAAACATCACAACTTCATATCATAGCATACGAAAACATCACAACCTCACAACAATGCATACGGTAAACTCACAACCTTATGATAACATCACAACCTTATAACATACCTTGGGAATAAGAAAGACCTTAAGAGAATCCATTAGGCTTCTCTTGCACACCATAAAGACACCTCGACACCTTGAACGCACCTCAAACTTGATCTCTTCGTTGGTTACACTGAAAATGTGAATTTCTATGTTGTATTTATAATAATTGTGTCCCCAAAAATTAGTTGAGTCAACCTCAATTTTTTGGATGGGTTGTTGGACCGAAAAATTCATGTCGTCATTCCTAGAGAGTTAGAGGGACTTCCATATACTATTGGAAAGGTATTGGAATAAGATTTACAACCATATAACCTATGGTTCCATTTGAGTTAGTTATTTAGGGTAAAAAGTCTCTCAAAGATAGGGTATCCAAATTGACAAAAAATAATACTTTCAACAATCTCCATCTTGCAATATTTATCTTGGACATCTGTAGGCTTGTAATATTTATCTTGGACATCTTGTGGGCTCCATTTGTGTAAAAATCAAAGTGAGCATGTGGAAAAAACCACATTTTATCTCATCTCGTGAGGGCCATGCTTAAAACATACGCCATAAGGGGACCAGTTTGAAGTTATATACACTTATGTCAAGGATCCTTCAAGGCTCTTCAAGGCTTCTTCGAGTGGACACATCATCATCACTTTTAGGGNTTCATACCCATAGTACTTCTGACTTCACCTGCATGCTTCATTCCACATACAATCCTTCAAACCCTAGCAAGCCTCATAACATCCTTCCCAGTATGTAATCACTGACAACAACATCCACTGATGACAACATCCAATAAAGGAAACATCGACTCATGAAAACATCACAACTTCATATCATAGCATACGAAAACATCACAACCTCACAACAATGCATACGGTAAACTCACAACCTTATGATAACATCACAACCTTATAACATACCTTGGGAATAAGAAAGACCTTAAGAGAATCCATTAGGCTTCTCTTGCACACCATAAAGACACCTCGACACCTTGAACGCACCTCAAACTTGATCTCTTCGTTGGTTACACTGAAAATGTGAATTTCTATGTTGTATTTATAATAATTGTGTCCCCAAAAATTAGTTGAGTCAACCTCAATTTTTTGGATGGGTTGTTGGACCGAAAAATTCATGTCGTCATTCCTAGAGAGTTAGAGGGACTTCCATATACTATTGGAAAGGTATTGGAATAAGATTTACAACCATATAACCTATGGTTCCATTTGAGTTAGTTATTTAGGGTAAAAAGTCTCTCAAAGATAGGGTATCCAAATTGACAAAAAATAATACTTTCAACAATCTCCATCTTGCAATATTTATCTTGGACATCTGTAGGCTTGTAATATTTATCTTGGACATCTTGTGGGCTCCATTTGTGTAAAAATCAAAGTGAGCATGTGGAAAAAACCACATTTTATCTCATCTCGTGAGGGCCATGCTTAAAACATACGCCATAAGGGGACCAGTTTGAAGTTATATACACTTATGTCAAGGATCCTTCAAGGCTCTTCAAGGCTTCTTCGAGTGGACACATCATCATCACTTTTAGGGATTTTTGGGCTTTTCTTTAGGGATTCTTATAAGGTTGAAATAAATGAAAACTAATTTTCCAACAATCTCCCCCTTTGGCATTGATGGAAATTTAGTAAAACAATTGTGTTCCCCCTATCTTTGTGCTCTGATCCCAATAATTGCTATGTCCTCTTATCTTCATGTTGACTCCCCTTATCTTCATGCTTCCAGTTTTACTTATTTTATATCCCCCATTGACATCAATGACAAAGGGTAACTCCCCCTAACTGTATTCCCCTTTTTTTTCTTGGAGAAGATTATGGAAATCAATTTGGAGGAGAAATTACTCCTATTTTTTGTCAAAGATACTCAAAAGTATCCATAGGAAGAGGATTTTTGAAGATGCATGCAATCTATTTTTTTCCAATGTACTCCATCTTAATATTCTTTTATGTGACTTGTTCCCGCAGAAAATGAAACTTAATAGGAATATGTTTGGTCTTGGAATGCATCACTAGATTCTTTGAGATGGTTATAACACTGGTGTTGTGACATAGTATCAAAATAGGCTCATCATATCTCACTTGTATGTATTTCATAGTTTGCTTCATCCAGAGAATCTGAGTACAACATGTTGTTGCTACGATATATTCTGCTTCTGTTGTGGATAAGGATGCTAAATATTTGTTCTTTCTCAACCAAGACACTAAGCAGTTACCTAAGTAGAAAGTTACTCCAATTGTACTTCTTTTGTCATCAATACTTCCTGCCCAATCTGCATTCATGTAGGCAACCATAGTTAACTCATTTCCTTTAGGATACCATAGAAACAAATATATTGTTCATTTAAGATATTTGAAGATCATTTTCATTGCTAGAACATGGGCTTCCTTTGGTGCCGCTTGAAATCCTGTGACCTATCCAACTATTTGCATTACATTTGGTCTTGAAGTTGTCACATAGAGTAGACTACCAATCATTGATCTATAGAGTCTTTGATCTGCTTCTTTAGATTCATCATATTTTCTCAACTTACAACCGGTGACCATAAGAGTACTCATAGGTTTGCATTCTTCCATTTTGAACTTATTTAACATTTCCTTGATGTACTTGGTTTGGTAAATGAAAATTCCTTCATCTAGTAGAGATATATTGAGTCTGAAGAAGAAAGTAAACTCCCCAAGTAGGGACATTTCAAATTCATTATGCATATCCTTGGAAAACTTCTGACTCAATCTATCATCATCACTTCCAAAGACGATGTCATAAACATACACTTCAATAATAATCATACTTCCTTGATCCATTTTTATGTAGAGGATACTATCTGCATTTCCCCTTCTAAATCCTTGTTGTAAGTACATGTCCAATATTGAGTACCAACCTCTTAGAGCTTGCTTAAGTCCATACAGAGATTTCTTCAATACACAAACATAGTTTTCCTTTTCTGATAGTAGAAACCCTTATGGATGTTCTATGTATACTTCTTATTCTAATTCTCCATTTAGAAAAGTTGATTTTACATCCATCGGATACACTTTGATTCTTTTGGATTATTCATAAGCCAAGAACATTATGATTGCTTCCATTTTGGCCACGGGAGCAAGGGTTTCTTCAAAATCTATTCCTTCAACTTGAGAATATCCTTTTCACACTAGTCTTGCTTTGTTTCTGGTTACATGTCCATCTTCATTTAGCTTGTTTCTGAAGACCCATTTTGTTCCAATCACATTTTTCTCCTTTGGTGTTGGAACTAGTTCCCATGTCTCATTCTTCTTTATTTGATTTAGCTCTTCTTCCATAGCCTTGATCCAATGTTCATTTTTATGGCTTCCTCAAAGTTACTTGGTTCAACTATGGATAACAATGAAAAATGTCCTTGTTCATGTGTCTGTTCTTTCTTTCTTCTTCTGGTTTCTACTCCAACACTTCTATCTCCAATTATTTGTTTTGGTGGATGATTCTTTTGAACCAGGTGGTTAGGTGTCCTAGAAGGTGTCTGAAAATCTTGTTGGTTGTTTTCTTCTTGTTTTGATTTTGACTGCTTCTTGTTGAAATAATGTAACTGCGAAGAGAATTCTTATTATTATTGTTATTTTATCATTAGGATTAATCCCCATTGTGTATTAATCATGTCGGTAATTGTATAAGGACCAAATCTCCTTTTGCGGATTGGTCATCGGACAATTATAAAGGGTAGAATAAGAAGTCGGCCCCAACAGTTATTATTGAAGACCCAGAATTAATTAAAGGTGGGTTTACCCACCCAGAGTGAGAGGTCATCCCTGCCAGTGAAACCCTCTCACACGTGCCAATCTTGTATAAATAAGAGGCTAGCACCTCACTTCTAACACACAACTCACTTGCTCATTCTCTTATGAGGCAAGCTATAATTACCAGTTGGAGAGAGGGAGAAGAGTGGCACATCTCTTGGGGAGGAATATCTGTATTGGTTTGAGTTATCTCTTGAACATTGTATAAGCTATTTATGATAAGGAAGTTTTTGCTGGGTTTTCTTCCCCTAGAAGGTTTCCCAGGATAAATGTTGTGTCTCTTATGAATGTGTATTTCTCAGTGATCTTGTTCTTATGGTGCTATTATCTATTGAAATGCAAAGAACTATAATAATGGCATAAACATTAACATGGTTTCAAATCCAACCTGAAGGAAA
>SNQJ01S0143298.1:18268-30097 GCA_010110895.2 Picea sitchensis
GTATGCACTACTTGTCTCCAAAATATATCACTTATCTTGGAGTCATTCAACATGGTTCTGGCCATTTCTTGTACAATTTTGTTTTTCCTTTCAACAAATCCAATTTGTTGAGGTGTTCTAGCTGTTGATAATTGTCTTTTTATTCCATGTTCTTCACATAAATCCCTGAATTCATTTGGATTAAAATCACCTCCATTATCTGATCTTAAGCATTTTGTTTTCAAATTAGTTTCATTTTCAACCAGTTCCTTGAATACCCTGAAACATTCGAAAGATTCTGACTTTTTCTTGAGGAAGCAAACCCAGGTCATTTTGGTGTAGTCATCAATGAGTAGCATGAAGTATTGTTCGCCATCTAGTCCTTTTGTTCTCATGGGCCCACATAAATCAGTGTGTATAATCTCCAATGGTTTTGTTGTAGAGTATTCCTTTGTCTTGAATTCAACTTTTGTTTGTTTTCCACGTTGATAGTGCTTGCACATAGTATTCATTGGCTTTTTAATTTTTTGCATTTCTCTTAGAACTTTCTTTTTGTTGATATTGACAATATTATCAAAGTGTATATGGCCCATTCTCTTATGCCAAAGCCAAATTTCATCTTCTTTTCCCCAAAAAACATCTTTCTTCTTCGATCTCATCCAAGATGTATATGTTGTTTGGAGTCCTTGTTGTTGCCACTAGTATGCATGATCCTTCTTTCCTTATTTCACAGTATTTTTAATTGAATATAAGTATGTATCCCTCATAACAAATTTGTCTCACACTTAACAAATTATGCTTCATATTTTCAACAAGTAGGACATTTTATGCCACAACATCTTTGTTTCCAAGACTCACTGTTCCTTTTCCTATAATTTTGGCTGAGTTATCGTTGCCAAACGTGACAAACCCCTCTTTTTCTTTCTTTAATGTTACAAATTGGTTTTTGTCTCTAGTCAAATGATTTGAGCATGCACTATCAATATACAATGTATTCTTCTATTTTGGGTTTGTAAGAAAAACCCACATTGCTCAACCTTCGAATCTTCTTTCTTCCTTTTCCAAGTTCTTTGTTGTTCCCCTATATGATTGAAAGGAACATGCTTAGTTTCCCTTGAAGAAACTATCAAATCACTTCTACAATTTCTGGCTATGTGTCATGTTATACCCTAGCCTAGGGATAAATAAGGAGATGACGTCTCAAGGTCCACAGGTCCTAGACATGGAGTACCGAGAGCCAAACGACTTGAGCATGTCCACAGAGGGCCCCTTTTTCCTTTAGTGAAATCCATTTTATCACCAACAACAATATCCGTCCCACCAACCTGGTCCTAAAGTAGCTATGAGTCTTGATCCATGAGGCAATGATTCCAGGTATCATGGTATGTATCACTCTGATTTTTGAAGCACTTGAATATGTTGTATTGAATCCTTATTCATTTCATGACGTTTTCTTGGAAATTATGTTCTTTGCCTCATTCATACCTAGAAGGGTGACATGGTGCCTTAGTAAGTTGATTCCCCTTTAGGATGGGTTTCCATTGGGCGGCTCTATGAAAAGTCATCGTTCATTCCCTCCATACTTACCACTTTCCATTTTTATTCCTTTCATCTCCCTTATCCTTGTTTGGGAATTGGGATTGGCTACACTAGGAAAGGTTGTACCTTACCTCATGGGAAGAAGGGGCTAAAGGCCCAGAGGGTAAAAATAGATGGAAAGAGTTAAAATCCAATGTTGAAATCTTCAATATGCTTTTCCCAAGGATCCTCAATAAAGTAGTGAAAAGATTCTTAGTAAGAAAAGGGGACCCATAAGATAACATAAACACTCAAGGTACTAGTTGATGGATAGGAGGTCGCATCACGAGCTGGCCTATTATGACCATGGGCATGTAGAATTATGACACTGCTACATATCTTGTCACCAAGCCAGGGTATTGTCTCTTGGTGGCATACCCAGCATTCTGATTTCCATGAAATGTTTGTGGATAACGTTGTTACCTCTGGTCATAAAGCCAGGACAATGGCCCTAAACTATTTCCTTGAAGCACAAGAGAAAAAGATCAAAATAAATAAAGTTAAGAGTAAAATGCAATGAATGGGATAGGAAGCAATTGCATTCATGACAAGGTGCAAATTTCCCTCTACAAAGGAACCCACAAGTAAAACTTTACATTTCCATGTTATCACATGCACCCCATGCCAAAATATTTACCCTATGCCACCTCATACACTTACAATACTTGGACTAGATCCCACCTATGAAACACCCCAAACTTGAGAGAGGTTAGCCCAATAGGACACCCTAAGACCTTCTCCAAACCCGACTTTTCAAATTGCATAACTTCTTTGAGCATTTTTTTGGGTTAAGGGGGGTTTGATGCACATGTTTGGGTAATTTAATTATTGGATGTGATTTACATGCTATGATCCCTGTGACTTATGAACCCCTGGAGGGAATACTTGTTATTAGTGTAGGAACTTTCTCGATGGACATGTGCACATGAGGGAATGATTAGATTAGACCTTCATAGGGCTCAAATCCCACTGATGGATGTTGAGACCCCAACCAAGGGGCATGATAGGGATTGAAAACTTGCAATGGGAGAAAGAAGGAAATTTCCCTTGGAGGCACCTTTCCATACTTAGACCCAGGGGATCTTTCTCCTCCCACATGGGAATTATATCTTGAGGGCCTTGGAGGTCACCATGATAGACCTAGACATCATCAAGATCTAGGGTTTCATTTTTGGAGGCACTTGTGAGCCCGGTGGCACATGTGGGCATCATTTTGGGCCTCTGGAGGCCAAGTACCCCACTTTTCCAGCTCAACGTTCCACATCTAGGGCTCAACATCACCCTAGAGGGGCATGACATCACCCTTGGATGTGTTTCTAGATGCAAATTAATTTTAATTATGTCAAAATTGATTTTTTGTTGTAAATTGGCCAAGTCGGCCTTGTTTTTTACCTAAAGATGAATTAAAGGTCAAAATTTTGTATAAATAAACATAAAGTACTCTCATTTTCACATCACAACTTGTCATTTGAGATAAGAGGTCTGAAATTTGTGCCCTATTAGGGTTATTGGCTGAAATTTTGAGGCACCACTCTAGTTTAAGGTTGATTTTTTCAACTTGGATCAATTTTGGAAGTTTTATGGTGATCTTGCATGGTATTCTCATGATTATTCTTGGTGCAAGTAAGTGAAATCTACATTTTGTAATCTATTGAATGGTTTATTCTATGGTTTTATTTGCTCATACAAGATTATAAAATTGCATGGTGTATTTAATGCTTTAAGTAAGGAACTTAAATTGCTACTTTCTTACTTTTTATTTGCCAATCTTTTCACTAAATTGATCTAGTAACTAGTGAAACCCTAGAGCCCTAAATTTCTAGCACTCTAAGGGTTTTGTACTTGTTTATTGTTGCATAAGTTTTAATCCATAAAAATTCTAAGGAGAGCAAGGAACTAGGGCCTATAATTTCCTACACACTAACATCTTGTCTCTTGAGGTCAAAGTCTAGGAGGACTTAAGTTACTACTTCTCCTATGCTTTTTCCCTCTTAGAATTTTGTGCATCATCATCATTAATTTGGAGCCTTAGAAGTCGCCCTCCTTGAATCCATTACCCTTGAAGGCACTAGTCCTATTCTCTTATTTCTTGACAAGACTCAAATCAAACTCTTTCACTTAATACTCTACTAATTTGCTAACCTAGTCTAGAAATTCTAACATCTAATTTGATGTTGTCATAATAATTGCTAAAACTATCATTTTGCAACTTATATCAACCTACTAACCATCTAAGTCATCCAAGAATTTGTATAAGGAAAGGTACTATAAATAAGTGTCAAAGTATATGTTTAATTTCCTTTCTAAAATGTAAATTATGAAATTGTTACCGTTGTCATAGTTGTTCCAACAACCACTATCACAACCCCTAACAACCCTAAAATCATCCATAAAACCATTGGGAATTTGTACTAAGAAAACTATAATTATTTGATATTGAAGTAGTGTCTTATTCCTTTATTATAGTACTTTTCTGAAGTGGTTTCCATTGTTGCCACGATCATTGAATAAATGTTGCTATAAATCTTTGGACAACCATTTAAGTCATTTATTGACTTGTGTTTATCTTGAAAATTGTGAGTGACAAAGCATTATTAATTTTGCAAGATTGTTGTATCTCTTCCTAGTCATCATAACTTGCACCTTTCAAGATATATTGTTGCTACTGTAATCTCATTTTTATTGTATAGTAACTTGTTCAAGCAACACATAATTTGTTTAAGAAGTCATTGATTATAACTGTTTCTACTAACGTTTGATGTTTCATTGGTAAAGGGTAGGTACAAACCCATTTTCATGTTCCCTTGTCCCTTTAAACTTCACCCAAGTGACTTCTTCTGTTGAGTGACCTAGAGAGAGGGGTGGGTCTTCACCGTATATTTTTTCCCTTCATCAACCAACTAGGGCTTAGAACGTCTCCCTTTGAGTGAGGCTTTCCTCCTCCTAAAGAGAAAGAGGTACCCTATTAGGGTGAAAGTGATAGGGTTATCTCTGTGTTACGTCAATCTAGGCCTATTTTCCTTTAGGATTTGGGAAAGTATAGATAGTGCGATAACATGTCCAAAATTGTTACATTTGTAGCATCCAATTCCATAACCCAAAGCACCAAAACTGTTATAATTTCTGTCAAATGCCTCACGAGGCTTTTTGGGATAATTTTATTCATAATGATTCTTGGGATTTTCATAACTACTTTTGTTCCAAGTGTTTCTACCATTTGAATAGGCTCTACAATTTATGTCTTTATGCCCAAAATTATTGCAAGAATAACACAAGCCAAGAAAAATATTTTGGTACCTGGGTGTGGGTAGTCTTCTAGTTGGTGTTGTTCTTCAGAAATCATGATATTCTTCTTGGATCTTCTTCATTGTTGGTTGTTTATTCAATGTTCCTTTGAATGCACGATCTTATTCTTTATTATTGTTTATTTCTGGTTTTTGTATGTCCTCCTTTAGAGGCTTGCATTTTGCTTTCTTGATGGAACCCTTGATGGTATCTGCATAACTTATTTGCTTTGCTTCATTTCCTGTCTTCATAGAGCTTGAACCCTCATAAATATTAATTTTTTTGTATCCAAGTCCAGACTTTTAATAGAATGGTTTTTTATTACATATGATTTCATTTGGTATTTTGGTGCTATTGTCAAAATTTAGTTGGATGTCCTTCTTCTATAGTTCCTTTCTTAGTGAGACTATTTCAACTTCCAAAGTCTCTGTTATTTTATTATTTTCGTCAAGTTGTCTCTTGAGTGTTTCTTCAATCACTTTGTCTTATTCCAACAAAATATTTAGATACATGATAGTCTGCTTGGCTTATTTAGAATTTTTGTTAGGTCTTTGAAAGCCTTCCTTCAGTTTACTTAATTCCTCTTTGAGAGACTTGTTTTTCTTCCTTGCTATTCTTATAACACTTAAGGCATTGATGAATTATGCCTCAAGATTCACTTCTCCTTCTTATTCATAGTCTCCTTCATTATTTTTAGTAGTTTCCTCTTGAGTCTCTAACGCCCTAAATAATACTCTTCTTGAGTCATTGTCACTATCATCATCTTCATCGGATGCACAACTATCATCTTTTGAACATAGGTTTTTCTTTTTCAAAAATATTCCTTTATTTCTTTTCTTGTCTCTTTTCTAATATTTCTTTTCTTTCTTAGGAACTTCTTATTCATCACTATTTGAACTCCTTGCATAAGTACATTTGGAAGAAAAATGGCCAACTTTACCACAATTAAATCATTTGAAAGGAAGCTTACCTTTGTACTCGTCGTTTCCTCTTTTCATCTTTCTCATAAAGTTGGATTCTTCTCCATTGTCTAAATCATCACTATTGATAGAGCAAGGGTTTGACCTTGGTTTGTTCTTTCTTGTCTTCTTGGAGGATTTGAAAGTTGCTTTCCTTCTGGATGGATTTTCCTGTTCTATTCTCATTTCATATCCTGTAAGTATTCCATGTAATTCATCCATGCTCAATGTAGCCAGATATTGTATTTCTTCTAGAGATGATATTTTAGGGTCAAATCTCATTGGGAGAGATCTCAGTATATTTTGCATAGTAGCTGAATTTTCAATCGTTTCTCCCATTCCTCTTATAGTATTCACAATTTCATCGAATCGAAGAAAAAAAGTTAAAATTGTCCTTTGTAAGTATGAAGATTGGCCCCTTTGACTTTAACATCTCCTTCATAAAAATTCTTTAGCTTGTCCTAGATTTCCTTTGCAAAATCACAATGCATAACCTTAAAAAATTCTGAACCTATTAGACCACTTAGAATATCATTCATATCCTTTGAATTGTATTCAATGAGAATTTTCCCAACATTATCTATCGGGGGAGAATCTAGTGCAGTGTATCCATTTACTACAACTTGTCAAACATCAAATCCTTGTGCCTACAAAAATGTTCTCATTCTTATTCTCCAAAAAGCATAATTTTTCGCATCAAACAATGGTGTTTCATTTTTGGTAAATTCTCCTTGTTTATCCATGATATTCCTTCATGTGGTTAGATTATTCTTGAAGTAACCTACTCTGATACCAATTATTGGAATATTCACCAATACTGAGAGGGGATGGTGAATCAATATTGAGCATGTTTTACCATTTTTAACCTTAAGCACATCATGTAAACATTAATCATTAACAATGTCATTCATCATAAAAAAACATACATAGAAGAAAATGATTTTACGTGGAAACTCAAATGGGAGAAAACCATGGAATTATTTTCTTATATCATGTTAAGTTTACATTCATAGGAAGCATCAAATTCCAAGATTATCCAACACCAATTTTAAGGAGGCACCAACCTGAAGGAAGCTCCAACTCTTTGATTTACCAACACTGACTGGAAGGAGGCACTAAACAATTGGCTTTACCATATCCAACTAGAAGGAAACACCCACTCCCTAAAGCACAGGAACCAACCTGTTGAATGAAGACACCAATATTCTCAACTGAGCACCAACTCAATTAGATATCACTAATCCAAGATCTTCATACACATAGTACTTATGAATTCACCTACATGCTTCATTCCACTAACAATCCTTCAACCCCTAACAATCCTCATAGCATCATTCCCAATATGTAATCACTTACGACAACATATATTCACGACTACGTCCACTAATGACAAGATCCAATCATAAAACATCAAGAAAACATCACAAATTCAATCATAGCATCACAACCTCACAACAGTGCATAGGACAACCTCATAATATTACGACAACGTCAAAACTTTATAGCATACCCTAAGAATAAGAAAGACCTTAAGAGAATCCCTTAGACTTATCTTGCACACCATAAAGAAACCCCATCACCTTCAACACACCTCAGACTTGATATCTTCGTTGGTTACACTGAAAATGTGAAATTATATCCTGTATTTATGGTAATTGTGTCCCCAAAAATTAGCTGAGTTGAACTCAATTTTTTATCTGCAATACTGCAGAGAAAGTCCTAAAAAAAATTCACAGAGAAAGACAAAAGAAACACATGATAGGAGCAAGCAAATGAACCATTCATTTTATTTAGTGGGATAGGAAGCCTTTATATAGAATAGGCTTAACATACAATGGTTCTAATCAAAAGTGGACCAATTCTAACTAACTAACTAACAGGTAGAAAAGGTCTCAAACCCTAACAACTATATTAGTTGACCAGTTCCTGGTCCTCGAGACTTGTACCCAACCTCCCAGGAATAAATGCACCCCATCTAGCCTTCATGGTGAAGTGTGTTGCATATAGAAGGAGGTGCACATATATGGTAGTTCTTTGCTGGTATTCCTTGAGATTTGTACTCTCCTCCTTGGAGAGTGTGCCTTCCAACCTACTAAAATTCTCCATGTTTAAGCCCGGAAGTGTCCTGACTTCTGTGAGAAAGTGAATAAATTGTTGAGACATGGAAGACTATGATAACCATTTAGCTTGGGTTGAAATTTGACCCTTGTGACCCACCAGAAAGGAAGTGTGTTGATGAGTGCGAGTAGTGGTGGTGCGTGTATCCAAAACTGTGTCCTGAAGGAGAGGTTCCTATAAATTTGGAACCAACTCATAGGGGTGTGAGATGGTGACCTCTTCTTCCAAGAGTGGAGGCTCATAGCATTTGAGATTGTTCACACTTACTGCATCGTGAATACCCAACTGTGGAGGAATGCCGAGACGATGAGCATTGTCTCCAACTTTCTGCAGAACTGTGTAAGGACCATAGTGGAGTGGCTTCATCTTGTTATAAAATTGGGATTGAAAGCATTGACACTCCATGTGACAACATTTTCACACCAGGATGGGCCTTATAAAATTGTTTGGAAGCTTGTAAATCCTTAGAAAAGTGATCTTGTTACGAGCCAGGGTTTGTAAACAGGACGAGCTCGATAATCGATGACTAAATGCCACTCGCCACCCTCCTTTTTNAATGAAGGTGGGGGAGGCACAAGGAGAGAAGTTGGGTTGGATATGGTCGTCATTGAGAAGTTGTTGGAGTTGACATTCAATTTCCTCATCCTCATGAGGAGCCAAGAGGTACGAAGGGGAATTAGGAATAGTAGCACAAGGAATGAGGTCGATAGAATGCTTAATAGGGTGTTGAGGTGGAAGGCCTTCCTGAGGAGAAAACACATCAGAAAATTCAAAGAGAACAACAAAAATATCAGGTGAAATGGATTGGGGTGTATGATCTGGCTTAATAGGGTGCACAAATCATAAGGAGAGGGATTTATTGAGGCTTACTTGGCAAACGGTAGCTTGGCCAACGAGCATAGGAGGAGATTTCAGTGATGAAGATGTAAGAACATAAGTTCGACCATCCTGTTTGAGGTGATAATGGTGGGTGTGAGCATGGTAGATGTCATCACGTTGTTCCTGGTATGGTATTCCCAAAATAATATCCACACAATCCAACGAAGACACATCACAAAGGACAGAATCATGAAAGGTTCCAATGAAAAAGGTGACGCCACAACGTTATGTGACCATGAGATGAGGTATGTACTTATGAACCCACCCTAATTGATAAGGAGAGAGATGAGGGGCGGTGGGAAGGTTTAATCGATTCAACAAATCTTGAGATACTAAATTATTTCGGCTGCCATTATCAATAAATGAGAATAGCAAGAGACTGCTTGATTTGGAAATTGTGGGTGAAGAGACGAGAAATCGAGGTAGCGTTAGAATCAATAGGAATCAAAAGAAAAGAGGGGTATGCAGCCGTGGGATTGTCTAAAGATATTGTCTTATAAGGAAGGGGCATTAAAGATGAGGACTTAGGAGTATCAACAAAAATATTTTTTGCAGTAGATGGATTATGTAGGACACGACAATCAACAATGTTATGGAAAGAAGACTTATGGAATGTGCACCATTTAGCATACTTATAGGAAGAGGGAGAATTTGGAGAGGAACACATGGAGGATGAGTTAGGATGATATTAAGGGGATTTCAATTAGGGGGCTAGCTAATTCTCAACTTCTAGAGCACGGGATAAATCCTTAACCATAGAACTAATGTAAAACATATCCACCTCTCTGCGTAAAAAAATCAATAAACATAAATTAAAATTTACTATGAGTGCCTCTTCGGAGTCCTGAATATGAATCTAGATAAGGATCTTGGTAAATATTTCAATGTATTGTTGCATGGACTAGTTTGAGAATTGGTGGAGCTACAACCAGTGAGCCAAAATATTCTGACGGTAGTTAGGAGGATAAAATATGTTACGGAGCGCTTCCCAAATGTCGATAGGAGGAGTAGAAGACGAGGAATATTCCTACAAATCCACAATAAGTTGGGTCCCAATGGGCAGAGTATCCCACCAGGCCTGGGAAACGCCTTCCATTTGTAAGCTGTCAATATGGAGCTTATCCTCGTCGGAGATGTCGTGATGAGTTTTGAAGTATGTAGAGAGACTTTGAATCCAAGAATCCACATTGTCCCCATTAATTTTTCCAGAGAACTTAGGAAGTTGAAATTGTGCATCTAGTTGCAAAGGATCTGGAGTCTGGCGCTGTGATCTAATAAGCTCATGAAGAGACAAATCCAACTCTTGGATAGGGAAAGAGTTGACAGAAGAGGTATCATCATCTGAAGTGTCCCTTATTAGAGGCATGATATTCATAAAATAATTTTTTTTTTATCCAGATCTGAAGGATAGGCCTCTGATCTGTAGAGAGGAGGAGGGGAAAAACCCTAGCGCATCTCTGGACTGAAAACTCAGGGGAGGAGGAAGGGGTTTACCTAGCGCACCTCTAAAAATTGTGACAGAATGAAGAGGAGGAGGGGGTTTCCCTACTGCACCTCTGGAAATATTCCTGAGATGAGAGGAGGAGGGGGTTTCCCTAGTGCACCTCTTGGAGAGAGAGAAAGAGAGGAGGGTGAAAATAAATCCTAGCACATCCATTACCTATAGAAAAAAAAATTCCAACCCTAGTGCATCCCAAGAAGGGATCTAGGTTTTCTTGGATCTACCAATGAAATATCTGATTAGTGGAGCAGAAACACCTTGGACTGGTGCTATGATACCATTTGATCTGCAATATTGCAGAGAAATCCCTAAAACAAAATCACAGACAAACACAAAACTAATACATGATAGGAGCAAGAAAATGAACCATTTGTTTTATTTAGTAGAATAGGAAAAGTTTATATAGAATAGGTTGAACATACAATGGTTCTAATAAAAATTGGATCAATTCTAACTAACCAACAGATAGAAAATGAACCAAACCCTAACAACTATATTAGTTGACCAGTTCCTGGTCCTCGGGACTTGTGCCCAACCTCCCAGGAAGAGATGTGCTCGATCTAGCCTTTGTGGTGAAGTGTGTTGCATATGGAAGGAGGTGTGCCTTTATGGTAGTTCCTTGTTGGCCTTCCTCAAGATGTGTGATCTCCTCCTTGGGAAGCATGCCTTCCAACCTGCCCAATTTTATGGTTGGGTTGTTGGATGAAAAAATTCATATCTCCTCATTCCTAGGGAGTTAAAGTGACTTACATTGGAAAGGTATTGGAATAATATTTCCAACCATGTAACTTGTGATTTCATTTGATTTAATTATGTAGGGTAAAAAAATCCCTCAAATATAGGGTATCCAAATTGACCAAAAATAATACTTTCAACAATCTCCATCTTGCAATATTTATCTTGGACATTTGTAGGTTTGTAGTATTTATCTTGGACATCTTGTGGGATCCATTTGTGTACAAATAAAAGTGGGTATGAGGAAACAATCACATGTTATATCATTTAGTGAGGTCCATTCTTAAAATCTATGCCATAAGGGGACCACTTCGGAGTTATATACACTTATGTCAAGGCTTCTTCAAGTGGACACATCATCATCACTTTTAGGGGATTTTGGGATTTGCTTTAGGGATTATTCTAAGGTTGACATCAATGAAAACCAATTTTCCAACACATTTCTACTCTAGGGAGATTAATTTTGATTTTCTATGCATTAATATCTATGGCCCATATTTGGACAGAAAATACTTTTGGAAAAAAAATTCCTTTCTTCCTTGATTGCTCGGGATTATTTCCTTATTGAAGAATAATTAAATTTCTCTTTGGGAGACTGTGAAATTTGGGTTTCTTCGGCATACAATGATCTTCTATGTAACTTATTCATACAAAAGCTACATGAGGTGGTATTCTTCGACATGCAACTCACAAAATACACACGCACATGGAGGAATATGTGCTCACGAGCTGATAGAGTTGCAAAATGCCTAGACATATTCCTACTGATTGAGCTCCTCCTTATTGGAAATCTTC
>SNQJ01S0143299.1:0-19125 GCA_010110895.2 Picea sitchensis
TTTTCCTTTGGGATGAGGGCGAGAAAGGCGGAGTTGGTGCTTCCTCCAATCTTGCTGCAGGATTGTGATTTTTGAATCATTCATGGAGGTCATTCTTAATAATTTTCTAGTAGACTTTGATGAACCGGGCCGTGAAGCCATCCGGACCTGGGGCTTTGTCAGGCTCCATATTGGCTATAGCTTTTTTTATTTCTTTTTTAGAGATCGATGCTATGAGAGCTAAGTTGTCTTCCAAGGAGACTCTTTTGGGAATCAAGTTTAGGACATCACAGATGGAAGCTTCTGAGGGAGAAGACTCTTCTGAATAGATATCTCTAAAGTGTAAATGGGCAGCTTGCTTAATGTCCTCAAAGTTGGAGAGGGTTTGATCTTGGGTGCAGATTTCTTTGATAGAGTTGAACTGCTTTCATCCTTCCGCCTGTTTGTGGAAGAAGCTTGCGTTTTTATCTCCCGATTGGAGCCACAGACTTCTAGATTTCTACCGCCAATAGTCCTCCTCTTGGTGGCAAGCCCGATGTAGATTCCTGTGCAGCTGATGTTCTTTCTCGAGGAGAGGGGTCTACCGGGAGGACCTATGCGGATTTGATCATTTAGGAAGCTGGCAACGACCAGCGATGGAGAGGGAACAGGGACTTTGGCCGAGGATTGAGAGCCTCTTTTTAGGGTTTTAGCCGTTTCTTCCCAGACGAAGAAGGGAGGACCCGTTATTACTTCTTTCTGGATTGAGGAGACAATGTCTAGAAACCCTTCCTATTGAATCCCAGAGGGACTAAGCAGAGAAAGTGATAGGGCCAGGAGTTCAGCTCTTATTGAGATCAAGGAGGATAGGTTTGTGGTCTGAGGCATTAAAGGGAGAATAGAGGAATCAAGATTAAGCACAAGAAGAAGGAGGGAGTGTTGAGCTAGGAATCTATCGAGCCAAGCTGCGATGTGTCCTAGGCCTATTCTTCTATTGGACCATTGAACAATGCTTTGGGGGCTTAATATCTTCGGATCCCAATCAAAATTAGGTCATCGACAGGTTTCCCAAGAGGGTCTCTAACGGAGTTCCCCTTTTTCCCTCGGTGTTGAGGTGGGGAGTTCAGGTCCCCTGCTAGGATTATATTCTCTGGGCGGTGGAGATGCATGTAATCTTGAATAGATTTACAACAATCTCTTTTTTCTGCAATAAGAACTGAGACATAAATGTTGAAGAGACTTACCAGAAGGCCCGTATCTTTATGATGAAGATTTGTAAATATCCAGTGTGTACAAGTGAAATATTGGATCAGTTTGAACTTGTTGGGATTCCAAAGAGTGCCTAGATCTCCCGAGGCACCTCGGGAGCTTATGGCTATTCCTTTGCTTGAGTTCCAAAATGTCTTTCTGGTCTGGAAGAACTATTTCTCTTACAACTTGGTCTCCTGGACTAGGAGGACATCTGGGTTGGCTATGTGCATTAGATCTTTCATTGCTTCAGTTTTTTGTTTGCTCCCAAGTCCCCTACAGTTCCAAGATACAACTCTCATTACTTACCTTTGTTGGTGGTGGTCGTTCCTTTATGGAACTACCCTTGTTGCCTCGTTGTTCTTGGGTTGATAATCCCGTCCAGCGTTGATTGTCCTCCCTGCATCTTGTCTTTGTAAGTTTTTGCTTCTCTACATTCCTTTGTTGATTCCTTTCTCTCTTTGAAGTTTTCTTAGTGATTTGTAATGGATCTATTTCCCCTTCCTCTTCTTTCGACATGTCTTCCTCTGAACCTTGGTCTTACTGGGCTACTTCTTGGGGAAGGACTACATTGGTTGGTGGGGTAGGATCTGCTCTTTCGTTTTCTAGGGAGGGCTGGGTGGAGCAGTTTCCAATGTGTTCCTTTCATTTTCTGGTTCTTTTAGGGTGGAGAATCTGTTACTAGGTTCAAGCTGCTTTTTTTTATGGAGGTTCCTTTCTGGGTGATGGGGGGTTTGGGATTTTCCCCTCTCGACGCAGGCCAGATTTTTCCTTATGTCGTTTGGGTTGCTGCCATCCCTCTTTCGGGTTTTTTTCTGGCTGGGATTGTGGAATTTTTGGGCCTATTGCGAATGCCCATACCGTGATAATAAAATTTGAAATGTAGTTGTTCATAGTCTAGCTTATGGAAATGTTGCCAGTCTCCTACAGTCAATTTTATTACTTTCGATAGACCAACTTCTAAGTCAACTTCAACACAAATACATACACATGAGTATTGTTGATCTTTTGGATTAGCTTTGTCGATGTACTTACCAAGCCCGTTGCCAATGGCACATGAGGAGATATATATGATGGATCGAGGAGGATTGGGAATTTGATCCTGCCGATATGCATATAGGTACATCAGTAGAGATCGAAGTTAGAGTCCATCGTTGGGTACAATCCTTGAGATATTTATGAATCCGTATTCTGAAGAATCGGTCGCTGATTGATCCTGCGGAAATGAATTGACGAAAAACCCTCGACCAATGGCATAACGGGGTGACAGCATAGTGATCCAAAGGGTGCAGTTCTTTGGATCAGAGTTTTTAGGTAGTGTGAGAAGGCGAGGAGCGAGCAGATGGAAGCTGTACCACCGGGGCACCGATCGACCAACTGCTGGCCCATTTGCATAGGTTGATTCGGTGGAAGGGCGATTAACGGAATTTCATTCAACATTTTGACAAACTTGGGGGGAGGATCAGAGGCAATCTTTTTGCCTTCGGCTATGAGCAAGCGTTTGAAGGCAGCTGCATCAGGGAGAGGCGACAACTCGCCACCCCTTTCAGAGCTCATGGAGCCATCGAGACCTAGGCATCCAGTCAGAGCTAGATCGTGATGACAAAATCGCTCTTATGGTATATTGCCAAGAGGTGTCCCGATGGCATTATTTACCATTTAGTTTCAAAGAGGCGAGAGAGGCGAGTAATGGCACTATGTATTATTGGTACGAGCATTGCTTAAAAATGAGTGTAATCATAATCAATGAAGCCAGTTCTGAGATTATGATTATGATTATAATTATGATTATGATTATTATTATTTTAAATTATATACTCATTTAAAAGTCCAGTGACAAAAATTATTATTCTTAAATTATGTCCTCGTTTAAAAGAACAATGGCAAAAAAAATAATAATAATGTCATCAATGACAACAACAATTAAAATAATGATGTTGTCAATGACTCTTGCTAACAATACATTATTATTATTATTTTTAAATTATATCGAGTGACACAAATTAAAATAATGATGTCATCAATGTCTCTTGCTAACAGTGCGTTCAAGCTTATGTCATAATGTATTCAAAATCAAACATACATTCTCTTTTATATATATATAATTTCTTAAAATTATTTGTTAATTTTAATATTTGATCATCCAAACAACATAGAATTATTTAATAATTTGATCTAATACAACATAGAATTGATCACTTTTAACCAATCATTATATATATATATATAATTTTTAAATTATTTTTTTTTCAATTTTAAAAATAATTAATTTAATATAAATTTTATAAAATTTTAATGAATAAAATTATTGAAAACGTCATAAAATACATTTATATTTTAAAAATATTTACTTTAATATGTAAAATTATATAAAATTTTAATAATATTTTAGATTATTCAAATAATTAAAAATTAAAATTCAAACTAAGTTGATTATATATATATATATATAATTTTAAATTATTTTTTCAATTTTAAAAATAATTAATTTAATATATAAATTTTATAAAATTTTAATGAATTAAAATTATTGAAAACTACATCATAAAATACACATTTATATTTTAAAAATATTTACTTTAATATGTAAATTATATAAAACTTTAATAATATTTTTAGATTATTCCAAACTAATTAAAAATTAAAATTCAAACTAAGTTGATTAACAAGCGATATAATATACTCTGCCGAAGCAGGGATAATAAAAATGCCAATTTAATATTGAGCAGGTGAGTAACTCGCGACTTACACTTGGTTACGATTGACATAAAATAACCAAATCCTCGTTAAAGCCACAGCCACAGGAAAAGGCAGTAGAGAAGAAATATGAAAATGCTTTCACGCGTTTTACAACACTGAACCGCAGCGAATGTCTGGTAATCGACACGGTTTTAATGATTTCACGAGAATTTTACATATGTTTATTTCAAGCCTTGCATGGCAAGTAACGTGTTGGCACAAGACAGTGATCGTGTAAAGGCATATGGTAGCATAACCAACAAATGTCGATCGATCATAAAACCCAAGATATGAAGATGGATAGCAAAGGAGGGGATTGCATTGAAATTTACCATTATTTGTGCGAGATTCGAGCATGCGACCAATGTCCTTGAGATGTGTACAAGGCAGAGTGTTTTTGTTTGGAAGGAAGAATAATATTTATCAGTTTAATCCGAGCCAAGCCACCCGCTCATAAGAATTCACAGTCTAACTGGACAATAGACTGTGTAACACTGTATTTTAGTTGAAAGCAATAATAATGTTGCATATTCAATAAGAAACAACCAGAAGGAAGAAGATGATACATGCAAGTATGGCATTACTGATAGTTGATATGCAACAGCTGCAATTAGGTCATATTCGTTAAGCCGCATTTTTCTAATGTTTGGTCATATTTTTGCTGTCGTTGTGGATAGTGGTATTATCGGTATTGGTCTCATCTGGGCTTTTGGAGGGGCATATACCTTCCGATGCCATTTTCTGGCGTATCTGGTGTATAACGGGCGCCATCTCCTTCTGGCGTCTGGTTTTATAGATTTCCGACCCTCAATCGTACTAATTACTTGAATTTATGCAGGTCGATCTGGTTGGAGGATATTACGACGCAGGCGATAACATAGAATTTGGGTTTCCGATGGCTTTTACCAATACAATGTTAGCCTGGAGCGTGGTGGAATTCAGCGATTCAATGGGCAACGAGCTTCAAAATGCCGAAGTTGCGATTCGTTGGGCTACCGATTATTTCTTAAAAGCTACTGCACACTAGGGTAAAATCTTTATGCAGGTATGACCTAATGAAAATTATAGTCTGCTCCACTAAACCCAGGCATTCCTAAGAATCTAAAAGACAAGAAATGCTTACATAAATAAATGCTTATCAATTTGTGCTTGCCAAGGTCGATGATCCCAACATTGATCACAATTGTTGGGAGAGACCAGAAGACATGGATACATCTCGTACAATTTACAACATCGATGCATTAAATGACCATCTTATTCGCGTTTCCTATGACAAAGAGCTCTGTTTGTCCAATAAACAATAAACAGTAACATTTGGGCAGAGAGTTATATCCCGTGCAGAAATTGTTAGATAATAATGGCGAAATGCCATAGTTAGCAAATAGTTAAAACTTAAGCAAGATTTGTGTTTAAGCAAGATTTGTGTTGAAGTGGTTTTCAGATCGACTTATTCAAAGACTGTTAGGGGCTATCCTAGCTTATATAATTGTAAGCAATTTATCAAATTAATAGAATAGATTGTGTGAGTGTAGACTCACTTGTGATGTGTCCTTGTTTGAGATTAATTGATCTCTGTTTTGTAATTTGGTATCAGAGCTGTTGGAGAATTAGTTGAGAGGAGCCACTTGCATTGAAGTAATTGTGGGGTGAAAGGGCTGCGAGAGATCCATTGTTTGCTTGTAAGAGTGGAGGTGTACGGAGTAGAGGTGGAGGGTGAACCTGAGTCACATTTTTCTTTAATGTGTAGAAAAGCAAGCCCTTTCCGCTCGTGCACGTGTGCAACACAAAACTGTAGTTGTTGGGTTGAGGAGACGAAATCTTGAGCGAGCATGAGGACGAGGTGACATAGTTGATAAAGCAGGAGAGCACGAGGAGGAGGTGACATAGTTGATAAAGCAGGAGAGCACGCTGGAGGAAAAGAGGAGTCGACCTAGATCGTCTCGTGGCCCATTATTCGTGCCTTGTGCAGAAGACAGGACTGGTGTATTATGTCCGATTGTACTTGTGTTTAATGCTAGTGTTGGATCGACGCCCAAGGAACACCATTCAGTTTCCAGAGCCTTGATCTAGAGGCTGAATCATTATTTTTTTTGACCTGTGAAGGGCCGATCCGCGGGTTTGTTGCTACTGGTGAATCGTTGGAGGTGTTGTTGGAGATCGCTGCTGTCCACACACCAGTTCGTTGCCTAGTTCGCTGACAGATCATTGCTATCGACCCAGCTATTGTCAGATCGATGCAGGCGTCTCCATCTTGGGTTTGAGAGGCCACATCATTTCCTCTGCTATTTTTGTTGGTGTTGCGTTGGTAACTACTGCTACTCTTGTTGATGCCAGTGTGCTGAATTTCTATCTATGCCAGTGTGCAAGACTAAGGAGTCAATTTTTATTTATTATTTTTATTTTGTTGAATCCGAGCAGAATAATTGAAGGGTACATTGACACGTTGCATTTGAGGGTGATTTTGCAGTTGAAATCTGTTGTGTGTCCACTCAACCTTGTGAACTAGAACTGGAGCTAGTGTACTCGCCATCCCTCGACCTTTCACTTATGCCATCAAAGTTGTTCCTGTAGAAGAGCGCTTTCGTGTGAAAAGAGCACGGAGTGTGGAGTTTTGGACGTGTATGATAGCCACCATTTATGTAGTGAAGCATATGCCAGTTATTCTCTATCTGCGTGGGGGAAAGAGCGTTGTTGAATTGAAGGAGCCCGTGAGCCCGTGGACAGCGCTGGAACTATGTGGAGAGAGCATCGTAAAAAATGGATTAGAGAAATTGTAACGGGTAAGCAAAGGAGAATTAAACAACGTCGGAGAGAGCTGAAACACATGTGGAGGAAGAATCAACATGAAGAGTTATTACATTTTCCATATCAGTATGATGTATTTCCAGTTGTAGAACCTGTGTTTGACAAGCAGAATGCTGAGCTAGATATGAATGAAGAATTTGATGAATTATATGAAATCGTGATGCCAAATCTGCCATTCTTCTCAAGTATAGATTATGAACCTTGGGCCACTGAAATAAAAAAAATTTGCTATGGTTAGTAGATTTACTGCATTATGATTAAGAAGATAAAAATTGCTATGGTTAGTAGATTTACTGCATTATGATCAAGAAGATGGTGTCAATTTCTATGATAAGAGAAGAGGTGAAATAACATTACAACTTATTATGTCAACAGTGGATGGAAACATATTGTCTAGTATTTTGCTTGAATTTGGTGAAGTAAGTAGCCCAAAAATATTTTGGGATATTTTTGAAATGAAGAAGTAGGGTGAGGATGTTGAAGTTCATGAAGATATTGATGTTGAAAATGATGATTGTGTTGAAAACTTTGTAGCTGAAATAAAGACTGAAAATGATAGCATTGAAATTGCAATGATTGATGATGAAAGTATGTTTGTAGCTGATAAAGACAAGTGTAAAACAACCCATGAGAACAAAAGTCTTATGGAAGAAAGTCTCTTTGAAACAAAGACATATGAAGTCAAATTTGATGAAAACTATTCATCTCATGAAGAGTGGTCAAATGTATTGCATGAGAAACATCTTATTAATGAGCTATTGTTTGGTGAGAAGAGAAGCTCATTTGCATACACAAACCAAGTGAAAGACAACCTGTTTGTAGTGATAGAGAATGGTAAAGAGGTTGAATACATGAAACAACCAGTTGTGACAGCAGTTGAAGCTGAAAATGAAGATTATTATGCAACATCAGAGGCAAGGAAGAAAGATGAAGAAAGGAAAACTCTCTTAGAGGAGCAAAATGAAAAGAATCAGCATGGTTCTTCCTATGTTTTTTCATATGATTGTAATAATGTTTTTGAGTGTGCAGGTCTACAAGACAACAATTCATTTTCAGTAGTGACTAATTACTGTTTTTTCATATGATTGTAATAATGTTTTTGAGTGTGCAGGTCTACAAGACAACAATTCATTTTCAGTAGTGACTAATTACGAAGAAAACATGAAAGAAAATGAAGAATTTGACAAAGAAAATATTGAGTCAATTTATGATGAAAACTCAATGGATATTGGAGAAGAAGATGCTGAAATTGAAGAAATTTTTATGAAGTGGAGCCTTGAAGAAATCAAATTCTATTATGAATTCATGTTGCAACAAATTGATGATCAAAATCTCAATGGTGAAGAGCAAACAACAGAGAATGATATGTGGCAGCAATTCACATATAAACAATTTTTCGAAGAAAAAGTTGAAGAGGACAAGCATGGACAATCTGAAATAATTTTAAGATTGATGACAAACTCCAACAAGAAGATTAAGCATAAGAAGCTGAAACATGGAATTTTCAGCGAAAGAGGTAGACCTAAATTGAAAATGCATAGAGGCTTCAGAAATTGGAAAAGGAGAAAGAGAAAAACTCACTCATACATGGAGTTAAAACGAATTTTAAGCTTCTGTTTGAATTGTTATTTGTAATGTTTGTAAGCCTAGCTGAGACTAAGACCGACATGCATGCTATGCATATTTATTGTATTAAATCCATTTCTCCATTAAGGGGGAGTGTTAGATAATAATGGCGAAATGCCATAGTTAGCAAATGGTTAAAACTGTACGCAAGATTTGTGTTGAAGTGGTTTTTAGATCCACTTATTCTGGAGACTGTTAGGGGCTATCCTAGCCTATATAATTGTAAGCAATTTATCAAATTAATATAATAGATTGTGTGAGCGTAGACTCACTTGTGATGTGCCCTTGTGGCCTCACTGTTATTGAGATTAATTGATCTATGTTTTGTAATTGACATAGAGTGAGGCAATTAACTTATGATAACATTAAATCCTTGCAATTATCTTTGCCAGTTTAAAAGCAGAAGGGAAAATCAGAAGACAGACTAATCATCATTTAAGAAAAACAGAATACAACATAGTCAATGGGAATCGAGGAGGCTAAAAGAGTTAATCTCTTTAATTACTTCAACGTCAAGAAACTACAATTATAGGCGGCCAAAACTTTACATCAACACTGCCATTTCCTTATTTCCAGAAATTTAAACTAGTACTATTATGATTTAAAAAAACTAAACTCTCACACATACTCAAGACTAGACAATCACTGAATAAAGGGTAGACCTCAATACACAACCCATGCCACTAAATCCACTCATTTTTTTTTCAATTAACCAGAGATTTTGATGGTTCTAACCTCAGGCTTAGGTTGAGGCTGTTTAGGGACCGTGACAGTAAACACTTCGCTTTCCATTATAGCCTTCAGTTGGTCCACCTTGACATTTTCCGGCAGGCAGAAACACCGAAATTTTTTCCCGTGTATGATGCACTTGTCGTTTTTTTCTTACCTTTTTTGCTTTCACCACTTATTTGTTTTTTTCTCTTCTTTCTTGCTTTCACCACTTATTTGTAGAACTCGGTCGTCTTCCACCTCTATTTTTACCTCTTCAAACTTGCCATGATTTATTATTAAATCATGGGATATAAATCTTTCGAGACTTGCACTCTTTTTGTTGTTGTGATTTATACATATTTTATCTTTTTTGGATCTTCTTTGGATTTTTCTTTGTATTTGTGATTTATAAGTTCTAAATCTTTCGAGACTTGCATTCTTTTTGTTGTTGTGATTTATATATATCTTGTCTTTTTTGGATTTTTGTTATTATGAGTTATATATATTTTATTTTTTTTGGATTTGAATTTGTGATTTAAAAAGAAATACATGTTATTAAGTATTAAACTTCCTATATATATAGAAAATATTAAAAACATCAAGACAATAATAAACAATTTTAACATATTTCTAACAATTACTACCTATATAACTACCAATTTTTCCAAAATATGAATAATAAACTTATATAAAAGTTAAGATCCACATCTACAGAGGAGACGCCATAGTTGCATCCACTTCCCTTGGCTGGCTTGTGAAACACTTGTGCTCATTAACATATAAATATCGTTGGAAAATATTAAATGTGAATGCCGAACGTTAAGACACATTGGTCGCGAGTAGTTATGATAATCCACGTCGCGACGGAGAAAAGAATATATTAAACAGAATACGATACATATGTTATATATGCATAAGTTTGTATATATAATTTACGTGATAATGTATAATCTTGTATAATTTTTTTTAAGATTTTGTGAGAAATATAAAGATGTTTTACTATATTTGTAAAATGATATTTTTAATAAACTTAACTGGTGGCATGTCTAATAAATTTAGTTTTTTATCTTATCTTTTTTGCAATTTTTTTTATCGTATCTTCTTTCATTGCTGTACATCATAACTTATGTATCTAACCTAACCTTGTGTGTTTTTTTTTTTAATTTTAAAAGATAGAATGAAATTTGATTCCAAAATTTCCATAAATTAAAAAAATAAATTATCCATACAAATAATCTTTAAATTTATAAATATTCATTTATAATATATAGTCATATATAATATAAAATGTATTGAAATAATCTTTAAATTTATAAATATTCATTTATAATATATAATATAAAATGTATTGTTGTGTTTAAAGAAGTTTTACAATCAAGTGATATATAATATAAAATGTATTGTTGTGTCTAGAGAAGTTTTACAATTCATTATGAGAGATGTTTATGTAACATAAAGTATTAAAATATTAGTAAAACAATTCACAAAATAAAATAATAAAAAACATTAAAATATATATAAATAAAAAAATACATATAAACAAGTAAGTTTAAGTAATTAATGCGAGATTAACCTTTGGCTTGAGAAACCTCGACTCAGGGGCATCTAAGTCGTCAAAATCACCTGGTTGGCTTGAGAAAAACCTTTGGCTTGAGAAACCTCGACTCAGGGGCATCTAAGTCGTCAAAATCACCTGGTTGGCTTGAGAAAAACCTTTGGCTTGAGAAACCTCGACTCAAGGGCATCTAAGTCAATCACCTGGTTGGCTTGAGAAACCTCGACTCAGGGGCATCTAAGTCGTCAAAATCACCTGGAGGGGCATCTAAGTCGTCAAAGTCCAACCCTTAACATGGTTGGATTTTTTGTCCCCACAGGTTTTGAACCGGTGGCTTTTGAACACAAAGTGGCTTAACAACACACTCCATCACCAACTGTCCTACACTTCGGGGACATTCAACTTATAATTATTAATATATTATAAGAGTCCAAATTATATATATATATATATATATAAACTTATTTAATTTATAATTATTAATATATTACAAGACTCTTTTAAAAGTGATTTGCTAAATTAAAAGGATGTTGAGTTTATTTATTTTTATTTGTAATTAACTCATTTAATTTATAATTATTAATATATTATAAGAGTCTTTTAAAAATGATTTTCTAAATTAAAAAGAGGTTAAGTTTATTTTTATTTTTATTTTTTTATTTTTAATTATGGGAATCAAGTCTATTGGTTGCCACTATAACCCAAGAGTATATCCAACAACCTGCAAACTATATATACCAATAACTTGTGACTTAGCAAGGGTTGATGCATCTCGAAGTCCATTAGAGTGAACCTCTATCCTAGGGGTCATCTACCCTTGTGAATTGAATCCGAGTAAGGAGAATAATAAATATGCTACCCAACTATCCAAACTATAAACAAGAGAGTATCATTTTAAAATTGAAAAACATTATTTAAAATAAACAAAATTACCATGTCTAAAATCACAATTCAAAAAAAAATATATAATTTGAAAAATAACCATGAAAAACATAATAGTACGTGTCACATACTAAAATATAAATTTTTAATGTTTTATAATCAATATAAAACAGATAAAATATTTTAAATATGATTTAAAAAATAACTATAAACATGATGGTACAATGTCATAACTAAAATATAAATTTTTAATGTTCTATAATCAATATAAACAGATAAAATATTTTATAAATTAATGAAATTGAATAATATTTTGAGATGTATTAGTTAAAAGATGATAAAGAATAAATTTTACTAGTCTTGATGTATTTAGAAGATCTTATATATGATTGGCTTATGTGCTTTGATAGAGAGACAAGATGATTGTTAGTAAATTGGCCAAAGTTTATTTTGAAAATTTTCAAAAGTGTCTAGACCTTAAATTTAAAAGATAATTTTAAAACATTGATTTATTGATTTATAGAATGAAAACACATTTTTTTTTAATTAATTTGATTGCTAAGAAATAACAAATTATTAAAAGAAAAATGAAATTGATAAAATATTATAAAATTTTAAATAAGTTTAATTAGACATAGATAAAGAAATTATTTATTTAAAAAATCAAAATCAAAAAGTTGTTTATTACAATTAAATAATTAGAATGAAATGAAATGAAATAGTGATTTCAAAAGTTGATAAAGAGACATCCACAAACTTATTCGAAGTTAAAAATGAAATAGTTGTTACTAATAAGATTTTTTTATAGGTAAATCGACACAATAAATGATGTAAACATAAACACACAATTTAAAGGAAATCGATAGTATCCTAAAATTGAGATAAAAAATAAGCATACCTTATCATCATCTTAATCATAAGAACCATTGAAATAACTAGTGAAATTATTGGCTTAAACATTTTTCTTAGTAAACCCTGTATGATATTTATATTTCAAAGAATCAAAATTTCAGCATGACTTTGTTGTTATTACTACTATGTGTAGATGATTGACATGTTGTCAATGTTTCCGCTTTCACAAATAGAATAGTGGTATTGTTTGTTTAACCTTTATATCCAAAGTTGAATGATCTTAAACTTCCACTTAAGTATAACATTCAAAACATTAAACATGGAATCAAGTATGATACAATCTCAACCTAAGGACTTGTTATCACATGGATTGTAGGTTGGGCAAAGCCCAACCCAATATACAAAGTTGAGACAACTATGGGAATACCTACCCATTGTCACCTTAGATAGGTACTCTCCTCGCTTTAGAGATGATGTGATCACCTCAGGGGGGGAAATCTCGGTGACCCTAGGGGTATTGAGACAGAGGGTGAAGAGATGATGAGAAGAACTCCTTAGGTCAACGATGGAGAAGGATGAGAGCTTGGAAATGAGTCTTGTAGAAGGAGAATGTTTTCCAAAGCCTTGATTACCTGCACCAAAGTGTTAAACCTGCTCAAGACAAGACGAATAATCGAGATACAAGCCTAATAATCAAGTGGACAAGCAAGTGAAGCTTGTTGTCCTATATTGCAATAGTAAACAAGAATATATATCAACAAGGAAAAATGTTGTTAACTGCATAAATAACCATCCAAAGTACGAAAAAATTATTAGACAGTGAAGCACTAAACAAGTAGATAATGTTCCAATACTTAAGCATAAACATTGATGGTAAAAGAGGGTTATTAGATAGTGTTTTTAGAGAATTATAGTGACAACCAAGTGGCTGTAGCAAATATTTGCTACAACAACAAATTTCAACCACAAAAAGTTAGCCAATAAGCAGTAGAATAATAATAATGGCTTCCAAGCAAATTTCCATGGTTGAAAAATAAGTTAAAGTAAAAGTTTAAGTGAGTTTTGTTGCAGATCTAATGGATGTATCATAAAGTTATAACAACAACAAGATATACTTAGCTAAGCTAGACGCCCTAGTGGCTCAAGTAGGCCTAAATCATGTAAAATTGATTCCACTTCAGACAATTGAAATATCTCGAAAATTCACACATACCAATGTAAGTATTTTATTTCTCCAATGCAATTTTCAGATTAGTGCTTTAAATCTATTGGGTAAATGGAGTCTTGATTATAAGAGTTGGATCCACAATATCTCTAGGGGTGTAATCATTTTACTCCCTAGAACATGCAAAACCAACAAATGTAAATTTAGGAGGGTGTAAGCCCTTTTACTCCCTAGAGCATGCAAAACCAACAAAGGTAAATCTAGGAGGGTGTAAGCCCTTTTACTCCTAGTAACCTTGCAAAAATTGACTTATAAACTAGCAAATAAGATGAAGCTTGGTGGAGGGTGTATTCCCTTATAATCCTCCAAGAGTTCTAGACAATAATACTTATGAAACAAGAAGAAAATACCAACAAGTGCATAAATCTTCTTGTCAATTCCATAAGATAACAATAAAAAAACCCTAGTTTACCAAGCAATTTCCATCAACATGCAAAAGAATAAGCCTCCAAGAGGTGCGCACCACCTTAGCTCCAAAATATACCAAGACAAACATCCAAAATGTTGCATAAGAGAGATAGAGTCCAAAATTCCCAAAGAGGGAGAACATTTCAACCAAGTATGTCTTCTCTAATGAGAGAGCTATGTTATAAAATGAAATGATCCAAGCCTTTATTTATACTAGGCTTCTAAAAAGTGTTTTTCCACATAAAATTAGGGTAAACCACAAAACAAGCGGGATGTCCTCCTTAATTTTGCCCTTTTACATTTTAACTTGAATTTTGCACAAAAAGAAACCCTAAAGGTGATGTCAAGACCTTTTAGGGTGACGTCTTGGCATAATTGGAAAATCGTTGAGCATAAGGAGGAAGTCGTTGGGCCTCCTAAGACCTTCCCTTCATGCACTAGGGTCTTCTACATGGTGAAAGGTATCATACTCATCATAAGGTGCCAAGTTTCCATCAAATCATCATCATCATCACCGCAAGCCATAACCCCAAATCATGACGTCAAACCCTAAAAGTGTGGCGTAAGGCCTCCAAAGGAAAGTCGTTGGGATGGAAAGGGCTAGGTGTCACTTTCCAAGGTGTTGTCTATTGCCTCCAAAGGCAACGTCCATCATCTAGCTAGCCCCAGGGTGTGGGTCATGACATCCAACCTGTGCAATTCCTGCCCCAACAAAGGCCCAAGCTTGGCTTGTTCCTCCAAATCATCCACCAAGCAAGGTCCTGCAAAGAAAAATGAGTGCACCCTCCAAGGGTTTTAAGTCAAATGTATCATGGAAAGTAAAATCACATTTAAAATAAGTGCCACCTAAACATGTGCATCAAAACTACCTCATCAAATTAAACAAGTGCTCAAAGACCCTATGCAACTTGCAAAGTTTAGGTATGGGAGGGTTGTCAAGGTGACCTATTGGGTAAGTCATTATTCAAGTCAAGGAGTGTTTCCCAGGTGGACCCTCTCTAAGTCATGTGAAGAAGATGAAGTGGATGGGGGCAAAATTTTTGGGCATGGGGTTCATGACATACAAGGGTTCGTATTGTCTCATTTATGGGTGTCGTTGTAGAGGGTGTGTTGCACCTTCGTTTTCAATGCAACCTTTTTCCAAGCCCATTATTTTTCATTAATTAATTACAGTCTAGAACAATTGGGTACTCCAAATGGGTAACATAAGACTTGAAGCCAGTACCACAATGTCACTTGAAGCCGGAGGTACATAGAGTGTCATGTGGGTAAAGCAAAGGGTATACCACACTTGTGTAGATCCCTCAACAAGTGGGATATTTATATATATGAAATTAGCTTTTGCAGGGATTTAATTCTTTTAAGAGAAACGTTTCATTGTTCTCAAGACCTCTTTGGGTGAGCATCTAGAATGTTATAATTTTGGCTTTTATCTTTTTCCAGCTACATTCCCTCCGGGCCTTCAACCCCTTCTTCCCATGAAATGAGGTACAATCCCTTCTTGGGTCAGTACACCCGAAAATCACAAAAGATAAGGAGACAAAAATGATGAAGTGTGAAAAATTATAAGTATGATTGAGAATGACACGATGACTCATCAAGAATACCTCCCAGTAGCAAACCTTTCCCCAAGGGTGACCACTTACTAGGGCACGATGTCAACCACCAAGGTGAAATAGGGAAAATAACATAATTTTCAAGCAAACGTTCTATAATCAAAAGCAACGTTAAATGCAACATACTCAAATGCCTCAAGTATTAAAGTGACACTTACCACAATACTTGACTTGTACCTCATGGAGCAAGACCCATTGTCTTCCGGAAGCATGCTGATGTGGTGAATACCATCGTGACGAACCGAGAATGTGTGGTGGTGAAGTGGGTCTCTGTATATGCATGTGGACGCTGTCAGTCATTTGTCTCTTGGTACTCCATGTCTGCAACCTGAGGGCCTCAAGACATCATCTCTTTAATTATTCCTAGAAATAAGAGATAACATGACCTATTTTTTTTTTTATTCTTGAACATATACCTTATCATTATGTACAATTACATTACTTACTTTTATTTAAAAAAAAATTATTTCCAAATAATATAATGTGAATAGCGCATAAGGAAAAGTGTGAACGTATGCCTTATCGTTATGGACAATTACATTACTTTCTTTTATTTAAAAAAAAGATTGTTTCCAAATAATGTTGAATGTGAATAACGCATAAGGAAAAGTGTATAGCTTGCATTTCAAACTATATTAAGGGAACTTATACATTTAAAAAAATCCGCCGAAGACAAAAGAAAAGAGTTATATAATTCTCCAAAAGTATTTTTGGCATTGAATTATTATAAGGGGTCACGAGGATGGAAATTTATACTCTGTAATTGGTATACTGCTTGAAGATAACAAAAAAGGGGGTCTTTTGAATAAATTGTAAATTCAATGCCAAGAGCTAGTTAAAAGCATAGTTGAAAAGTGATGTAAAGTTTAAGGTAGAAAATATGAAGTCATGTTTAAAGTTATGGTGAGTCAAGAAAGTAAAAGTGGAAATTATTTTTTAATGTATTTGGTCAAAAGTCAAGAGTTTAAGTTGATAGTTTGAATTAGAGTTAAGGTAAAATTTTAGATTCAAGAATTTATGTGTAATTGGTTGTCTTTAATGAAGAAAGGTGCATGATCGATTGTACTCAACACCTTTATCATTGTTGTATTTTTGTGCATGATCAGTTGAACTCGACACCCGATTCGTTGTGTTACTTCTCGATAAGCGAGTGTGATCGGGCACAAATCATTAAGGAAAATGAGCATGAATCATTAAGTTTTAAAAATGGGCAAAGGAGGAAAAATACTTCAAATAGCTAATCAAGAAATTGAACTACCACAACAAGACCTTGATGATGTTTTGCAAGAAATAGATAGGTTACAAAAAGAAAACCATTCCATAATTAGCAAAGTTGCAGAATTCAGAACATGAGATAATGAACTTTATCATGAATTTGTTTGTTCTTCTACACAACGCATCGACACATTAGAAGAAAAGTTGACATCACTAGATAAATTTGTGGATGATGTTTTCAAAATTGAAGATCAAAAGTACAAATTGATAGAATCACTGCAACAATAATTATTGGCAAAGGAGAATGTGTTGTTATCACTCAAAAATGAAGTAAAACAACTAAAACAAGAGAAAGTAAAGTGTGATGCAATCTGTGATACAAGTGACTTGATTGATAGTTCTTGTGATTTGGTTAATGATAATAGTGTTGATGTACAAAGGTCTCTCTCTTGTTCCGAGACTCAAAATGATGATTCTCCAAATGATGATCTTGATGATATTTTCATCTAACTCACAAGATTGAGTGGACACCCAAACTTGGAGAAACTCTTTTCCTCCGAGAACCCGATGACTATATAAAAACAAACCTAGTTAAGGCACTCAAGCAGGTCCTTATAACGAACTTGAAGATTGGCCCTAGGATGGATTATACGGTCACATCACCTGTTGAAAGAGCGGAGTGCAAAAACAAGGGTTATTGTAGTCTAGTTGGCAAGGGAGGCACTAACAAGAAAGGGAAGTAGGGAGGATATTATCTACTCTAATGAATCTGGATGGTCTATTCTCTCAATGCTGGCTAGGTAGCAAGGTAGATAATTATGACCTAGTTATTCTTACCGGGATGGCCCCCTTCTTTCCATTCTGTGGGAAATCAGGAATGGATGAAAGAAAAACCTTTGTTCCTTAATGCATGATGAACGAAGTTGCTTTGAAAAGTACATAAAAGGTATTGGTTCAAAACTTTTGAATAAAATGGGTTTTGAAGGAAAAGGATTAGGCAAGAATGGTTAAGGTATTCATAAACTCATAAAAGTATGTGTACGACCAAGAAATGAAGGCCTTGGATATGAAGGTCAAACAAGCAATACAACTATCCAATTTGTGAAAGCGGAAACATTGAAAACATGTGAATCATCTACAAGTACAAGCAAGAACAAAAAACCAGGAGCAACAACTGCAACAAAAAACCAAGTACATAAACATGAACAAACATGTTGTAGTCATTATGGCAGAGTAGGGCATGCAAAGGCAAAATGTTGGAACTTACATCCCTGCAGTGTTTGTGGTCTTACAAATCATGATCATCACAAGTGTTGGAATCGAGAAACATCAAAGCCTCACATACAGATCCAATATGGTTGGATAAATGTCCCTAAATGGAAGAATGTTGTGTTTATGTTGAAAGGATTTTACATGGTCAAGACTTCGAATGTACAACAATATCTCCCATACAAAGTTCATGAGTTAGTTGGTCCTCCAAAGGTTAGTTGTCATTAAAGTCAATTAAACATGTTTAAGAAAGAGATGTCAGTTTATTGAGTCATTTCTTTGAGTCAAGTATTTTTGTACTGGTTTGTGGTAAACTAGAAACTACTTTGTAATGATAGATGCATGTTTTTGGTCAACCGAAACCACCTAATGTAATGAATGTTTCGTGATAAGATGAAACCAATTCAAGTTTGTAATGGTTAAGGGTGAACCGAGGAAAACCATAGGTATGATGTAATGGTTGAAGGGTAACCCATAGAAAACCCATGGGAAGATCAAGGGTAAGCTAAAGAAATCCTTGATATGAAGATGATGTAGTTCAGATGTTTGACTCTGATACAACTGAGGAAGACAACGAAAACTGAAGAAACAAATGCAGATGAAGAACACAAACGATGATGCAGATGAAGAAGACTAGAGATGATGAAGACAATTCAAGATATCCAGATTGAATCATAAGTATTCATTAAGTGGGAGTATGAAGGAATAATTCATACTTATGGTGAAATTATATTATTGAAAGTAGAATTATTCTAGAAGTCTAGGTATGATGAAAGCTGAGGACAATGAGTGAAGTTAGGGATGGATATCACATATATATTTATGGAGATATTATGGAGATTGTTATGCTCTATTGGACATCTTGTTATGTGCACCTCAATGTTATATTATGAGGTCTCATTTATGTATTGAAGTAAGAGAGTGATGTATTTTATTTGTACATTAATACAATGCGATCTTTGAGTATATTGTTCTCCTTATGTAAGATTTTTGTGTGTAAATATTTGTTTGTGTGC
>SNQJ01S0143300.1:13220-24575 GCA_010110895.2 Picea sitchensis
TAAAAACTCAACCAACTTTTTAGTTAAGGGGGGAAAGTAATAAATCATAATAAGGGTTTTTGAATAAATAATAACTAGCAAGTGGGACCCCTTGTGACTCCCTTTAGCTTTTAACAATCATAACACAACTAGTTAATTAAACAAAACATCCCTCCCTGTGACTCCCATCATCACATTCATATTTGACAATTTATCTCAATGATATTTGAAATTATTTCCAAAATATATTACTCCTCTATCCAAAAATAGTGTGTTGTCCAAAATTTCAGAAGTCCGCTGTTCTCATCAATTAATAAATAAATAAAACTTAAAATCCATATTTTCCACTCTGGGATGCAATCTTCCCTTGTTGCTGTTTTCACCTTTTGATATCTCTAAATTGGCCTTAGGCTGTGTGGAGCCTTTAGGCCTAATCTCGCTGATCACATGAGAGCAATCATCCCTCAAATGCATGCGAAAGGACACACATTTGTCAGAGTCATTGGAGGGTGAGGAAGGGGCAGTGATGGATTTTCCTTTGTCAAGGGCATGGTGGGCCTCGGTTTTCAACCTTTTGCTCACATGGGAAGATTGAACTGGTGAGTGGATAGGGGAAACTTGGACAATTTGATCGATAGGTGAGTGAGCAGGTAAAGATAAGTTAGGCCAGCCATGATGTTTGGAGATTGTCGGGTGGACAATTTCTTGCCATCTGTTGTTCTCGGAAACTTCATGCTGTAGTGAGACATGAGGAGGCACGGAAATACCAGGGACCTGTGGGGCTTGGAAGGGAGGCTTTTCGGGCCTAGGTTGGACCACTCCTTGCCCAATCCAGTTAAATAACCCAGCTTGAAATAGCTGGCCTAACTCTCGTGAGTCTGCATCAAATTGTATAGAGAATCTTGGCCTTCTAGGGCCCATGTTCCAATTACCTCTCCCTCTGCCGAAAAAGCTCATTCCTATATGTATAATTGATTAGCAAATAGTTTCTTTAACAACCATACATGACAACTCTTTTTAAAATATGAAATAAAATTTGGCTCAACAACATATCAAACTCATGCAATCCAATCCATACAAATTGTTTAATAGTTGTCAATGAGCAGGGGGTGGACAAAGGTTATGGGATATGCGAGGGGTTGTATCGAGCGAAAAATGTTAAAATGAGGGGGAAAAATCATGATTACTGCTCACAGACGACAAACAATAAAATGTAATGTAAACCAAAGAATATATCATTGTAATCCATCCCTGCGATCTTAAATTGTCATAATACAGAGTTTCCTTTAACTGTAATTAAATTTTAGGAACAAGGAGTGGATCATATTTGTGGGGAGGATTATATTTGCCTTTGGGAGCATATGATTTATTACTAGTGTTGATGATCATGACATATTCTGGCTCTGCAAAATCTAGGACATCGATGGTAGTTTCTGGTGTTTTACCAAAGATCTTATCTTTGGCGCTCTTCCTTACCTCACATGTGGATTCCTCATGGTGCTCCTCGCAAAATTTACACCAACTTCGAGGCATGATAGCTTTAGGCTAAAAATTATTTTTCAATTGGGTTTCTAAAGGGAGGTACAGAAGAGGATGAATCTCTAGGGGTGAGAGGGGAGACAATTCCCTTTCTCTCATACACTATCATATGATTATTCGTATCTTGTACTAGTTGTAAGAGGGCAAACATGTCTGTCTGTTTAACTGATTCTCCCTGGGGAAGACATGTTCTTTCGAGCTGGTCTGATCTTGAAGACCGTGCTCAATATTGGGCTGCCTTGTAACAGGAACAATCATTAAGAAATAAAACAATCAAAGAATCAATATAAGAAAAAATAGATGTATTCAATGCTAATCAAGCATAAAAATTAACTAGAGAGATATTGAATATCTCTCCAGTATGGTCGCCGAATAAATGTTGAGGAAAATATATGAAATGATCTTACTCAAACATTTTCAGATCCTGCTTGGCTAAAGCAAGATAGCCGGGAATATCACCCTATGTTTATAGCCACAAAAAATGATATCCTAACTCACAAGTATTGTTTACAAGTGCTTAGGCTGTTTTTTTATTATAAATAAATGCTTGCTAGAAAAATAATTATTTATGTAATTCTATGAACATATCAGATATTAACATAAATATAGAGACTGAAGTAAAGACACCAAGTCAATAATCAAACATATGAGACATAAAGGAATCCTTTATTTCATTCTAATTCATCAAACAATCATTCTCTTTAAAAAAAATCAGGAGGAAGTTTTGGACCAAAGTCAAACTTAGACGTCCCCGATGAAACATACAAAAGGACTTCTGACAGAAATTAAAAAACTGAACTTAAAAAGATGGATCAACTTGCCATAGATTGTTGCCCACTCGACTCTGCACAATAGCCTTTGTCAGTCATGAAATCCAATTCACAAACAAACAAGTCTACACAGACTATCAAAGATAGATCAACACCTTTGAAAAACAAGTGTTTGAATGATGTAAGTCAACCCTGAATCTTGTTGTCTACAATAGGACCCTGCTATCATTAAAAAGAATTAGGTTTCTAATGAATTAAGGAATGAATGGAAACTGGATTATCTCAACAAAAACTCAAAGAGCAAACCTTAGTATGCTTCTCCTTCTATTCTCCTCTTGTTCCTCCCTTTCCTTTTGCCTTTAAGAAAATTAGAATTGGTTGAAGTAGTTGAAATACTTCATTAGTTAAGTTAACTAAAAATTCAACCAGCTTTTTAGTTAAGGGGGAAAAGTAATAAATCATAATAAGGGTTTTTGAATAAATAATAACTAGTAGGTGGGACCCCTTGTGACTCCCTTTAGCTTTTAACCATCATAACACAAATAGTTAATTAAACAAAACATCCCTCCTTGTGAATCCCATCATCACATTCATATTTGACAATTTATCTCAATGATATTTGAAATTGTTTCCAAAATATATTACTCATTTATCCAAAAATAATGTGCTCTCCAAAATTTCAGAAGTCAATTGTTCTCATCAATTAATAAATAAATAAAAACTTAAAATCCATATTTTCCACTATGGGAGGCAATCTTTCCCTTGTTGCTGCTGTCACCTTTTGATCTCTCTGAATTTGCCTTAGGCTGTGTGGAGCCTTTAGGCCTAATCTCGCTGATCACATGAGAGCAATCATCCGTCAAATGCATGCGGGACGACACAGATTTGTCAGAGTCATTGGAGGGTGAGGAAGGGGCAACAATGGATTTTTCTTTGTCAGGGGAATGGTGGGCTTCGGTTTTCAACCTTTTTCTTACATGGGAAGACTGAACTGGTGAGTGGACAGGGGCAACTTGGACAATTTGATTGATAGGCAGGGGAGCAGGTAAAGATAAGTTAGGCCAGACACGATGTTGGGAGACTTCCGGGTGGACAATCTCTTGTCATCTATCATTCTCAGGAACTTCAAGCCGTAGTGAGACATGAGGAGGCACGAGAATACCAAGGACCTATGGGGCTTGCAAGGGAGGCCTTTCGGGCTTAGGTTGGACCACTCTTTGCCCAATCCAGTTAAAAAACCCAGCTTGAAATAGCTGGCCTAACTCTTGCGAGTCTACATCAAAGTGTATAGAGAATCTTGGCCTTCTAGGGCCTCTGTTCCAATTACCTTTCCCTCGGTTACCTCTGCCATGGATACCTCTGCTGAAAAATCTCATTCCTGTATGTATAATTGATTAGAAAATAGTTTCTTTAACAACCATACATGGCAACTCTTTTTAAAATATGAAATAAAATTTGGCTCAACAACATATCAGACTCATGCAATCCAATCCATACAAATTGTTTAATAGTTGTCAATGAGCAGGGGGTGGACAAAGGTTCTAGAATATTCGAGGGGTTGTATTGAGCGAAAAATGTTAAAATAAGGGGGAAAAAATCATGATTACTGCTCACAGATGACAAACAATCAACTGTAATGTAAACCAAATAATATATCACTGTAATCCATCCCTGCGATCTTAAACTGTCATAATACAGAGTTTCCTTTAACTGTAATTAAATTTTAGGAACATGGAGTGGATAATGAATATGGGAAGGTGAGGGGAATTGTAATTAGCGAAAAGTGAAATAATGGTAGGGGAAAAGAGCGGATACTGTTCTAAAAAACAATTAAGTAATCCATAAAAAAATTCTGTATTTAATGCAAACGATCCAACATCAACTAAACAATTTCTGTGATCAATTTAACAATTACTGCGTGTTAACACTTGTTCATTGTCCACATTTAAATCTTTAACACTTTTAATTAGCACAGTGTCATTATATTCAAAATCAATATGACCTTCAACATCATGTATAAAGAATTTTGTTCCTCTCATTTCTTCCATTTAATATTCAAAACAAAATCCCAATGAACACATAGTCATTTGTTTCAACTTTGTTCAACATCAAAACCTTAACCACTTGTCCATAAATTAATTCCTCAAATCAAACACAGACACAAGCTCTTTGAAAACATGCTCGATTCCATTCCTTCAACCAATTTTAACAATTAAATCATAATGAAACCATACCACTAAAAATCTCGTTCCCATCTCTGATGGTGTAATAAGACAATACAATGCACGATATCCATAAATCATACATAATGGACAACCAAGACACAATCATCAACACTTCAAATCGCAATAATCCCGTTTAGACAATTAAAACACACAGTAACAACAACCACGATTTCAATTTATAACATGTTGTAGGAAACATACAGACCAACGCATAATGCAAAGAAGCATACTCCCATTCAAACCATAAAACAATGTTGAGTTATCAATCCAATTGCCACAATAAAAGAATGCAACGACTATATACCAATAATCATTTTCGATTATAACTGTGTAATCAACTCTAACAACAGAGGCGAGTCAATAATCAACCACTGTCAACGCTATTCCACCAACTCATAACAGTCAACAAGATACATGACATGATATAACTGGCTCAATTTATCAAAATCGGGCTTTGAATAATCAAGGGTTCACTCGATGGAACCAACACAGGGAGATTGGAGTCGACCATACCAACAGTAGGCGAGAATCCTTCGAGACAACACGGTGGACATACAGACATTACAACCCTTAAATCGAATGATAGGGTGACAGTCCGACCTCAGGCATGAGAGACTATGAACATAGGAGAAGAGGTTCCTTACTGGCCAATAACAACACCGAGAACATTCAGGGCATAACCCTCGTGGTTTTCCCCAAAAAACCGAATAATGATGATATAAATGCAGAGCTTAGGTAATAACAACCAACCCTAAAGCAAGCCTCTTGGCATAATAGTCACCATAACCAACTGTGCATATACCAATAACATAAAACAAGCCCATGACCAAGGGGAGGACCCAAAGGTGGTTCAAAAATTACATAACAACCCATAACAACAAATACGACCAGGTATGGTTACAAAGACTGTGAGGAGACTACCAACAAGTCCAGATGGGATGAAACCCTCCGAAAAAACCCATAGAGACAACAAAGAGGCTTCACGACTTCCACCACACAGAACAATTAATGAAATTGTGACTTAAACCATCAAATTTCCCATTTGCAACGAATAACACAAACTACCATTCCATAAAAACACCTTGAGTTTACACAGTTTCCAGCCTTGAGAAAAACACAGACCAATACATCATCGAGCCAATATTTATTTCATAACAGAGCGAGTTCATGGATGGCGAAAAAAACATACCTGTAACCAAATGTCCTTAAAAATGCGAGCTTGGTCGAGCAGGTCCTTCCTCGCCTTAATATCAGAGCTTAACCACAACGAAAATCAATTGAACAATAACCAAGCTAGGGTTACGAGCAATGGGAGAGGTATGGAGTGATGTGTTGTAAATGCACGTTGCTTCCATCCTCTCCTCATTCAATTATGTAGTACATGCCATCCAACCAACAATTAATCCATTCCATTAATCCATACATCGAAACTAACATACATTGCTTGCCAAATGCGCCACACGATATCATATTAACCATTGCCAAATCATACCATAACGTATATCAAGTGCGCCTTCATATAACTCAATAAAGCCACTAACATTGCTAGTTAGGACTAACATCATTTCTTTAATTTCAATTGCATATAGTATAGCATAGCATAACATAGTTTAGTTTCTTGTTCTTGGATTTTATTCCATATCGCTCTTGTTTCTTGTTATAACTAAGATGTGTCTTATGTAGGTACAACATGTGATGAATCATGGCTACAATAACAATGCCATTACTGTGAATATAAGCCATTCATACATAAAATTTAGATCGTAGAGTAACGAAACCAACACATAACATGCATTATCCATCTGCCATCTGTCGTAAATAAAACCAAGATTTCATCATCAATCATGTAGAACCTTGTAAGCAATGTTGAACAATAACATAAATATCAAATAAAAACCTCATATGATCCTCCAATCTACAAGGGGGTCCCACCTACTAGTATTATATATATCATTTAGCTTATAAATAATAGGCTTTAGTAATACTTTGTAGATGATATCCTCGTTGCCATTGTTATCATCAACAAGGACCTAATGGTTGGAATCCGAACCCCACCTGAAAGGGGTTGTGGCCAGTTGAGCTATGCAAGGCTCAGTTGTAGCTATGCTGGACATAGGGAAGAATCTCATCCCATGTGCGAGGGTGCTTGGAATTATACATGTGCAGGATATGCACAATCATTTGATTTAGAACCTCGGTTTGGCCAATTGTTTGGGGGTGGAAGGCTGTGGATATGTTGAGCTTGGTGTCCAGCAGTGACCAGAGGCTCAACCAAAATGTGCTGAGAAATTGACTGTCTCGATTTGAGATAATGGTTTGTGGGATTCCAAAATGTACCCAGACTTGTTCAATGAAGAGCTTGGCAGTGGCCTCTGTTGTGATGCTCTTCTTGTAGGCGACTGGAGTCACCATCTTAGAAAAGCGATCAACAACCACAAAACACAGTGATTTCCCCTCTTGGTGGATGAGAGGCCTGACATGTAGTCCATGGAGATGGATTCCCCTTGCCTATCAAGAGTAGGTAGAGTGGTGTACATGCCCTGTTTCTTAGTGCTCGGTTTGGAAATAACGCAAGCAGTGCAGAACCTAATATACTTGCAGACCTCCTGTCAAAGTTTCGACCAACAGAAATGTTTCTGTAGCATTTCCACTGTCTTTTCGATGCCGAAGTGTCCTGCCACCCGACTGTAGTGGGCATCCCAGATCAGGTTCACTCTCTCTCTTGATGGAATGCAGATATAGCCCAAATGACACAACAACCCATCCTGAAGATGGAAATTAGCGACAACTACATTTGCGCCCAACATTTGGTAGGTGGTGGCAAAGTCTGGGTCTGTCTCATAGAGTTGGGTCCATCCATAGGTCTCATGGCCGCAAGAGTCTAGCACCATGGTGAGTGTCGTGACGGGCGATTTGCTGAGGCAATCAATGACACGGTTGGTGCTTCTTGTTTTCTACTTGATGTTGACGTGGAATTGCTGCAAGTATRTGGACCAATTCCTATGGTGGTCATTCTCCAATTTGCCTTGTGTTTGCATGAACTATAGTGGCTTATGATCAATGTGGATGTCTGTCTCCTTTTCTAGAATGTAATGTCTCCATTGGCGACAGGCTTGCACAATGGAGTACATTTCTTTTTCATAAGTAGGGTACTTACGAACAACATTTGATAGTGTCTCACCATGATAGGCCACGGGGTGGCCGTGCCAAGTGAGAATGACACCGAGAACATAGTCTGAAGCATCTCTCTCGATCTCAAAGGGCTGCTGTAGGTCCGATAGTGAAATTACTAGGGCTTAGAACAAACGTTGCTTCAAATCATCGAATGCTTGTTGTTGGGACCAACCCCACACAAATTTCTCTTTACCACCACCCTTGGTTACTTGGATGAGGGCCCATGTAATATGGGAGAATCCCAAAACAAACCTGTGGTAGAAATTAGCAAGGACCAAGAAACTCCGAAGCTTAGTGAGTGTGGTTGGGGCTGGCCAATCACAGATGACTTGAATCTTGGATGGATCCACATGTACACCATGTTGATCAATGATGTAGCCCAGGTAATGGACCATGTCCATGTGATTTGGATTTTATAAGAAGAACAAAATGACTACAGATTATTAACAGGTGCTTAACACAAATAATAGAGATACAATAAAATTGGTTTTCTATTCAATAAGGAAATAAGTTGAAACTGTAAAATGCAGCGGAAACAAGTTTGTTGAAATGGTGGCGGCGTATCTTTGAGAAGAGATGTGACGGTTCTGCTCATTCGCAAGAAGATGTTTACAATGAGGCTTTGAAGGCCTTTTTACAATAAACATGAATGATAAACACCCTAGACATCCAAAAACCTAACCCTAGGAGATGAAGCACCAAAAGTCACGTGGGCCCCGTTTGGGTAAGTTAGTACATTAACTTCCCGGGGTTGTAACTTTTGCATACGATCTCTGTTTTAGGCATATGATAGCCCGTTGGAAAGGTATCGTCGAGGAGATTCATTGTGGGGGATTACTCATGCTTTAGGAAATCATTCGGAAGCTTGATCCTGAAAAACCTTCATTTAGGCCCTCAAAATGGCCTTGGAAGTTAAAATTGATAAAAATAGTAAATTGCCAAAACTGTCAGAAAACTGTTTTGAGCCAGTTGGAAGAGGTGGGTGGCCACTAATATCCACCTGGATCAATCCTCCTTCCTAAGGAAGCAATGGTCTCCATTGCATTGAGTTCCCCCATCAGATGAGGAAATTTCTGCTGAATTTGGCCCCAGGTGAGCCACTTGCCTTGGTGCAGGAGCTGCCCTACTTTGACGACTCGATAAAGATGGATCCTTTGTTGTCGAGTGCCCTTGATCTTTGTGTCCACAATCTGATTGCTGGATGTCTGTTGTATGCAGTTGGGGTTGAGCTCTGTTGGTGTCAGCTGCTCTTCTACGTCTGAGGTGTCGAATGATGGTGGGAAATAAGGGCGAAGGAGATCCATGTTGAACACTGGGTGCAGGCCAAGGAAAGGAGGAATGTTGAGCTCAAAAGCATTATCCCCCACAACCTTGGTGATGGTGTACAACCCATAACAGAGTGGTCAAAGCTTCCGATGGGGTCCTGTAAGGTGTTCTTTCTGCAAGTGCAACCAAACTTTGTCGCCCACTTGAAACTTATGTGGCACCTGATTTTGATCATGGCGCTGCTTGTACTTGTCATTGGACTTCTGTAAGATATCCTGAACCTGTTGGCAGATGTGATGGATCCACTCAATGAACCAACTGGATTTGTTAGCTTCAGTTGGAGCAGGAGATGAGTCGGTCAAGGTGATCGCAAGGGGAAGTGCAACATCTATGGGACCCAATGGTTGGAATCCCAACCCCACCTGAAAGGGGCAGTGGCCAGTTGAGCTATGCATGGCTCGGTTGTAGCTATGTTGGACACAGGGAAGTCTCTCATCCCATGTGCAATGGTGCTTTGAATTATACATGCGAAGGATATGCACAATCATTCGATTGACGACCTCGGTTTGGCCATCTGTCTGGGGGTGGAAGGCCGTGGGTTTGGTGAGCTTGGTGTCCAGCAGTGACCAGAAGGTCGACCAAAATTTGCTGAGAAATCGACTGTCCTGATCTGAGACAATGGTTTATGGGATTCCAAAATGTACCCAGACTTGTTCAAAGAAGAGCTTGGAAGTGGCCTCTGCTGTGATGTTCTTCTTGCAGGCAACCATAATCGACATCTTAGAAAAGCAATCAACAAACACAAAAACACAGTCATTTCCCCACTTGGTGGACGGGAGGCCCAACATGTAGCACATTGAGATGGATTCCCATGGCCTGTCAGGAGTAGGAAGAGGGTTCTACATGCCCTGTTTCTTAGTGGTCGGTTTGGCAAAAGCATAGGGAGTGCAGGACCTGATATACTTGCTGACCTCCTGTCGAAGTTTCAGCCAATAGAAATGTTTTTGTAGCATCGCCACTATCTTTTTGACGCCGAAGTGTCCTGCCACCCAACTGTAGAGGGCTTCCAAGATCAGCTTCGCTCTCCCGCTTGATGGAACACAGATATGGCCCAGACGACACAACAACCCATCCTGAAGATGGAAATGATTAACAACTGCGTTTACCCCCAACATTTGGTAGGTGGTAGCAAAGTCCGGGTTTGTCTCATATAATTGCAACCATCTATAGGTCTCATGGCCACAAGAGTCTAGCACCGTGGTGAGTGCCACGACTGGCGGTCTGCTGAGGCAATCAACAACGTGATTGGTGATTCCTGTTTTATACTTGATGTTGAGATGGAATTGCTGCAATTATGTGGACCACTTTTGATGGCGATCATTCTGCAATTTTTCTTATGTCTGCATGAACTGCAGTGGCTTATGATCAGTGTGGATGATTGTCTCCTTCCCAAGAATGTAATGTCTCCATTGGCGGCAGGCTTTCACAATGGAGTACATTTCTTTGTCGTAAGTAGAGTACTTACAGACTACGTCTGATAATGTCTCACTATGGTAGACCACTAGGTGGCCGTGCTGAGTGAGAACGACGCCCCCCACATAGTTTGAAGCATCTGTCTCGATATCAAAAGGATGTTGTAGGTCTGGTAGTGTAAGTACCGGGGTTGAGCACAATCGCTGCTTCAAATCGTCGAACGCTTGCTGTTTGGACCGGCGCCATGCAAATTTTGCCTTACCACCATGCCTGGTTATTTGGCTAAGGGCCCATGAAATATGGGAGAATCCAAACACGAACCTGTGGTAGAAATTGGCAAGGCCCAAGAAGCTCCGACGCTCAGTGAGTGTGGTTGGGGCTGGCCAATCACGGATGACTTGGATCTTGGCTAGATCCACTTGTACGCCATGTTGATCAATTATGTAGCCAAGGTAATGGACCCTGTCCAGGCCAAAGGAGCATTTTTCCAAGTTGGCATATAGCTTGTGCTGCCGCAGGGTGTGCAGAACCTACTGAATATGATGCAGGTGTTCGACCCAAGTCTTACTCTAAATAAGAATGTCATCCAGATACACCACTATAAAAGTATTAGTGAATGGTCGCAGGATATCATCCATCATCCTCATGAAAGTGGCTGGAGAATTTGTCAAACCAAAGGGCATGACCAACCATTCAAAAAGGCATTCCTTTGACTTGAAGGTGGTTTTCCATACATTTATCTTTTCTATTGGGACCTGGTGGTAGCTAGACTTCAGATAGATCTTACTGAAGTATTTGGGCCCCGTGAGTTGATCAAGGAGGTAGTCTATTCAAGGAATCGAGTATCGATTTCTGACTATGATTTTATTCAGATCTCGGTAGTCAATGCAAAGTCGTCAGGTTGCATCTTTCTTCTGTACCAGCACGAT
>SNQJ01S0143301.1:5083-29589 GCA_010110895.2 Picea sitchensis
TTTAAGTGGGGTAAAAGGAGGTTTCCCCCTCGAAGAGGCTTATTATCTGAAATTATCTCTTTTTCAAGGCGTTGAGTACTTTTCCTGAGGTTTTTCTATGCTATATTGATGTTTGGTTCTTAACACTCACATCTAGTTTCTTTACTGTTAGATTTCCAGTTTTAGCTAGAATGCATTTTGTTGAAAATAACTTATGGTTTACCGATTGGCCAATGAATAATACATGCCACCTGTTCTGGTTTCCATGCATGTGGGATAATAGGTGGTAAATTTTAATGTATATTTAGACATGTGTTGCTTTTTTGACATCTTAAGGTAATACAATCTCTTTTTTACTTAAAAAAAAATAAAACAATATTATTCACAATACACATTAAAATATTGGAGTATTTATTAACTTACAATGAAAAATTATTATTTAAGAGTATTTCACTGCAACTCTAGTGATGAGATTATTCACTATACACATTACACGAGTAGAGTACTTACATATAACCAAGTCTCATCATCTAGTTAAGAGGTGATTCATAAGAAATAGGGAAACATTGCATTACTTAGTCAACTAAATCTCATCATACAATTACTTAGCGAATTATAATTCATGATAAAATATATTTACAGTAGACACTCTAATACATCGTATAGACCCCAAATGTCGAGTTATCATCCACTGTGGCCACTCTTAGCCGATTCTTTATAAAGAGAGTCATTCTTCCTAATTTATATTTCACTTGTTCACTTTCATTAACCTGTCTCATAATATAAGATGAATGTTGTTATTTGCTTCATCTATGTTTTATTTCAAAAAGATGAAGTGCTCTTAACTTTATACCTATGGATGATTATAATCTACTTTAGATCTTAGATAATCTTTTCCATATCACTTCTAAGAAAAGGATGATATATTAATGCTATGTGTGTGTGAGAGAGAGACATTGTATACTTTTTGTTCATTTAATATTTTAATTTTTTTAGGTGTCATGTGGCAACTCCATATTGGTCATGGAAGTAATTACACATCACCTTCATACTAGTCTTTAGAAAGAACCTCTTGACGCAAAAATAGAATGGCATAGTCTAAAAGTTCTATGTTTTTTACTTTCCAACAACTATCACTAGAATCTGGCAATGCAATTGTTGGTGAAATCAGAGTTTTACATTGTTTAAATCACATTTTTGAATGCATAATTAAATTCAACGCCTCTAGGACACCCGAAATATGTAATCTCAAAGACCGAAATCTGCATTTTTTTGAATTTCTAGCTAGATTTGGGAAAAACTAGTTAAAAAAGTGCTCAGTAAAAAATAAAAAACGTAGAAAGTTTGAACTATGTTGAATATAATTGTCATATTGGTATAAGGATTAAAAGAAGTTAGAAATGTTTTTTTGTCCCAAAAATAATTATATATACTAATTTTTGGTTGTAGAAAAAATAAAATTTCCTTTTAACACACTTGTCATCCGACTGATTTTGTATAGTTATAATGTTTAATGTTGTAATATTTCTAAAAAGTAGAAAAGTCAAACAAATCTAATGTTTTTTTAGTAATATACAATCGCTAAAATTAATATCCATATACTCTACCCTATCATTTCTTTTAGAAGTTGGTCTTCTACCCCTGTAAAATAAATTTATGATAAAATAAGTATTATACTACTATAAGTTGACCCTTCACATTGTTTGGAACACACTTGTTTAAATACTTTAAACATATATTATTAATTAATATCCCTATACTCTACCATATCATTTTTTTAGAAGTTGGTCTCCTACCCATGGAAAATAAATTAATGATAAAATCAGTATTATACGATCATAAGTATAAGTTGACCCTTCACATTGTTTTGAACACAGTGGTTTAAATACTTAATAATATATTATTAATTAATAATGTTATGCATTTGTTATTTTTATGTATGTAAAGGTGTTATCTGTGAAATGTTTCTACATTGTTCATTGTAAAATGGCACTCCTTTCCAAAATGAAATCAAAAGAATGTCAAATTTTACTATTATAGCAACGATTTCTTTATTAAATCATCCTCTACGAGATAAGTGAGACGTCACTTTCAAGAACTATTACCTATTGTCATATACAATGCATAATGAGTTCTTTGAGAAATCTTATATGAAAGGTTTGTTGGTGATGTGACACTTGGAAGTCGGCATCGTGACTAGGTGCATCTCGGTATTAAACATAAATCAATCCACTTCTATATTAGTAAAAATAAAACCATATATACTATTAAATATATTTGGAGTCATTTTACTAAGGATAAAAAAAAGAGATCTATATTTAGTGATTGCCAAATAGAGTTCTCTTAAGCGTTATTTATTTTAATGTTGATGCTATGTCAATGTATGCCTAAATATGGGCCAACATTATGACTAAATATGTGCCAACATTATCATATTGTCTTTAAAAAGCCCATCTACTTTTATATTAAGCAAAGTTGTGGGCAGTTCAACCTATGTCTTTCTGAAAATTTAACACTCCAATCAAACTATATGTTATAATATATAAGTATGCTTTTAAAACTAACTTAAAATTCATGTTATAATATATAAGTATGCTTTTAAAACTAACTTAAAATTTATGTTATAATATACAAGTATGCTTCTAAAACTAACTTAAAATTCTTAAATAAATTTTAAGAAAATTTTGGAATGAGAATATGGTTAAATCAAAGGTAATGATTATCAAGTTTAGATCAGTTATATATGGAAAGTGAAAGAAAGTGGATCTTTTGGGCTTGCTGTGGATTCATGTTATAATATATAAGTATGCTTTTAAAACTAACTTAAAATTTATGTTATAATATACAAGTATGCTTCTAAAACTAACTTAAAATTCTTAAATAAATTTTAAGAAAATTTTGGAATGAGAATATGGTTAAATCAAAGGTAATGATTATCAAGTTTAGATCAGTTATATATGGAAAGTGAAAGAAAGTGGATCTTTTGGGCTTGCTGTGGATTCATGTTATAATATATAAGTATGCTTTTAAAACTAACTTAAAATTTATGTTATAATATACAAGTATGCTTCTAAAACTAACTTAAAATTCTTAAATAAATTTTAAGAAAATTTTGGAATGAGAATATGGTTAAATCAAAGGTAATGATTATCAAGTTTAGATCAGTTATATATGGAAAGTGAAAGAAAGTGGATCTTTTGGGCATTTTGGGCTTGCTGTGGATTTTTGGCAAAGGTGTCTTAATGTTGAAAAGGTGGTTCCTGGGATTCAATCCCTTTTTGGAAAACTTAAGGAAAATAAGCTTTTTTATGCTTCTACCGCATTTTCCTATTGAATTATGGTCCATCCAGATTTTCGAGGCGATAGAAAAATCTGTTGGTAAGTTTATTTTCTTTGATGAATTGTCATTCCGTAAGCATAACATGAGGTTAGTTTGGATCATGGTCGAACTAGCCCTAGATAGAGGTCTATCAGATGCTATAGACATCTGCATCGGGGATGTCCATTTCCTGCAAGCAATCGATTTTTGGAAGGAGCCTTTCCGTTTCCATTTCTGTTGGAAAACGAGCCATCTCAAGTCAAGTTGTCTGACTTCCAAGGTTCCCTCACAGAGCCTCGAACCTTCTGTGACAGATTTTGATTCTACTAATGCTTTGAGAGCGGGGCCTTTCGATAGAGGCTCTTTTTTAGGTAAGATGCGCCTTTTTACCCCTCCTTTTTCAGCAAGCTCTCTTCGGTTGAAATTGACTCCCTAAATTGTAATGAAAAGTGGGTTCTTGAATTATTTGGCGATTTCTGGGGCCTTCTCATGAAAAATATTGATAATTTGGTCGATAAAATTTCTTTGTGACCCCTGGGAATTGACCTTGACAGTCTTGGAGCTTCATAGTCTTCCCCCCCTCCTGTTGATGCTCCTTCGGATGTTGCACCACTCTCGGTTTTGGAACCTGAAGTAGTCCATACTAAATACACTTGTCATTTTTTGGATGTCTCCCCTCGTCCAGGCTCCATTCCTGTCTCAGGTGAACTCCACAGTAAGCTTTTTGACCCTGATTTCTTAACCCTTGCTGACCCTACTTCTTTTCCTCCCAATCACCTTGCTAAGTCTGTAGATTCCCTTTCTCCCAAACCCTTACATGTTTCTAACCTAACTACTCTTCTTCCCTCTACCTCAATTCGTTCTAACGTCACCATTAAAAAAAAAACCAGAGTTTGACTTCCTAAAAATCCCCTAGGAGCAACAGAGGGAGGTTTAGCCTCTTTTGGTGATTTATAATCCTCTTTACTAAACATTGCTTGTCCTCTACCCTTGACCCTTCCTGTTTCCTTGGATCTTGATCCTGTTTTGTCTTCAACTTCGGCCCTTAGAGCAAGCCGATCATCCCTCCAGGTTCCCTTATCATCATCCTTTCCCTAAATATTCGCGGATTTGGGGGACCCCATAAAATTGCCTCCCTCAAAGCTCTTTTTTCCCAGATTAACCCTGATATAATTTTTCTCCACGAAACCTTAGTAAATAGTGACAAGGCGATTACACTTTTCCTCCAATGTGTTCCTACTTGGAATGTTGTGGCTCTGGATCCTTGTGCACTCTGGTGGATTGTTGAGTGGTTGGAATCCAGCGTTTGCTTGATACCCATGCAGGTATTTATCTGGAGGGAAGGATTAAGCAGTCAACGAATAAAGTTAAATTGCTCAATTTTTATGCCCCCTATAAGGATATGGAACTATTCTAGCTCCCTATTATTCAGTTTGGTTTATTGAACGAAGAAGGAATTATAGTGGATGAAGATCTCAATTTAACACTTTCTACAAGGGAAGTTTGGGGAGCTTCAACTAGATTTGACCCTCTCTCAGACTTCTTCACAAGTCTCATTTACTCCTCTGGTTTAGTGGATGTCCAACCTACTAAAATTACTCCTACTTGGAAGAATGGCAGAGTTGGGTCCATTGGTATAACGAAGAGACTGGATTGCTTCCTCCTTGAGGATTCCCTATACAAAAACAACAACAAGGTTATATCTTGGGTAATCAACTCTACCATCTCAGATCATAATCTAATCTGCCTCCATTAGGAATCTTTCTCTAAGAAATCTTCGCCACCATTTAAATTCAACTCTACATGGATCAAGGATCAACAATTTGCTTCACTCATCAAGCAAACGTGGAACTCTATGAGTCACTAGTCGGATTCCTCCACTATCCAACCACTTTGTTAAAAATTAAAGAACTTATAGAAAGCGGTGATCCATTGGCAAAGAGATAAGAAAACACAATTACAATTGGATCTGCTCCAAATTGAATCAAAGATGGCATAAATCTTTGATAAGTGTCTGACACATATTTTTGAGCAAGTTGATCTGGACATTCTTAAGATTTTGAAGCAGGAAAAAGAAATGATTATTGCAATTGAAGAAGATATTTGACGACTTAGAAGTAGAGCTATTTGGCTCAACAATGGAGATAAGAATACTAAATTTTTCCATAAATATGCCACTATGAGGTGATCACATAATACAATTTGGGATATTGAAGATGAATCAAGTGTCGTCCATTCATCTGAATCTGAAATTAAAAAGATTGCTTTGAAGAACTTCAAATCCCAATACAGATCCATTGAGTCAGAAGATACTCGCAGCTAGATCAAGGTACTTGAACATATGCCAAAATTCTTTAGTGAATTAGAATTTGATGAGATCGGAGAAGAATTTACGCTTAATGAAGTTAAGGATACAATTTTCAATATGCCTAAAGACAAAATCCCAGGCCCCAATGGATGGACACAAAAAAAAATTCAGTATTTTTTCGAGATCTTGGGGGAGGATCTTCACAAGGCTGTTGAAGAATCTAGAGTGTCTAGCTTTATTCTGGGTTCACTCAATGCCACTTTCTTCACACTTATTCCCAAAGTAAATAAACCAAGGAACTTTCATGATTTTAGGCCAATCGCACTTTGTAATTTTGTATACAAAGTCATTTCTAAGATTATTGCTACAAGGATAAAAACAAAATTAACAGTTTGTATTTCACATGAGCAGTTTGGATTCTTGAAGGACCGATTAATTTTCAATGTTGTTGGCATAGCACAATAATTCTTACACTATGTTAAGACAATGAAACTAAGCACCATTATTCTCAAGTTGGATATGAAAAAAACTTAGGATAAGGTAAGCTGGAATTTTCTCAGGTTGTTGTTAACTCAGATTGGATTAAATTGGGAGATCTCCCAATGTATCATGGCTTGTATTACCTCAATAAATATGGAAGTTTTAATTAATGGTACCCCGACATATTTCTTCAAAAGTCATCGTAAACTCCGATAGGGTTGTCCCCTTTCTCCTCTACTATGTCTTCTAGTAGTACAATGTCTTAGTAGATTATTGAGGAAAGTTGTTGAACAGGGTCCTTTCATGGCCTCAAATTTGCCACCACAATCACTGTGACATATCTTGTTTTCATAGATAATGTCTTAATCCTTGGGGGTGGGAATTATAAAGACTGGATGGAATTCAAATCAATTTTAGAAATATTTTGTACAACATCATGTATGGAGGTAAACTATCAAAAATCAGTTTTTCTAGCACAAAACACTGATCCCAGTCTTAAACAAAGAATAATATTGGATTTCAGCATTTAGTTCATAAACCTTGAGGAAGGTATGAAATATTTAGGTTTTTGTTTAAAACCAAATGTATACAAAATAGTGGATTGGAATTGGCTAATTGAGAAGATTGTAAAGAGAATTAACAATTGGACATATCGATGTCTCTCTCTAGGTGGAAGATTGGTTTTAGTGAAAGATGTGCTCCAAAGTATTCATGTGTATTGGCTCAGTTTAGCAAAGGTTCTTGCCTCTACTTTGCAAAAAATTCAACAACTTATGGCTAATTTTATATGGAGAGGAGCGAACAAATTAACAGGTTTTCATTTATCCAAATGGAAAAACATTGCAATTCCTAAAGAATTTGGTGGATGGGGTATACGAAACATTTTCTGGTTTTCCAAATCATTAGCTGCTAAATGTTGTTGAAGAGGATATTTGGTAATAGTCTATGGAGTCAAATTATTAAAGGTAATTATTTAAAAGGAGTCGACTTGACTTCTTGGATAAGGAAAGGAAACTACAAGTATTCTAATGCCTCTATAATTTGGAATTTTTTTATGAGCTCTTTTCATATCATTAAACAATGGTTGGCTTGGAAAATAGGGAGCGGAAATCAAGTTATAATTGGAAAGGATACTTTCATTGGAGATAATTCTTCATATAAACTTTTTGCACCCTTAATCCAATTCCTCAATAATCAGGGTATCTTTTCCATTCCTCAAGAAGCCTTTCCAAACACACTTAGCAATTCACAAAATTGGATAAATTCCAACCAACTTGGTTTATCAGGGGATCTGCTAGATGAATGGAATGGTTACATTGCCAATTTGAAAAGCAGCGGAGTTTCATTTTATAATTCAAATGATAAAATTGTTTGGTCATGGAACATGGATTTTGTATTAGTTACTCAGACTTAGCATATCAATGCATTGCTAGTAATTCACATAATGGTGTTTCTAGATGGTGGTATAAGTCTATTTGGAGAGTTAATATACCAAGCAAAATTATTTGTTTCATGTGGTTATGCTTAAAAAAATGTATCCTCACTGGTGCAAATTTTAGGAAAAGGGGAGGCATTGGACCTGTTGTTTGCAGTCTTTGTATCAAGGACGATGAGACAACAACTCATCTTCTCATACATTGTGAAGCCACACAATACATATGGAAATAAATATTAAACTCCCTTAATTTTTTCAGATGACTGGATGCATTCTACTCTAGAAGGGAACTTACTACATTGGTTTACAAAATTTCCAAGGATGATATTTATACCCTTTCTGGTTATTTGGAGAATTTGGAAGTACAGAAACAAATTCTTGTTTGAAAATTGGCAAAGAGAGGACTCCAGAACAATTTCCAGAATTCTACTTGATATTAAAGAACTTAAAGGAACATGAGAAGTGGACAAAGTGGATTTTATCCTACACCCAATTTTCTTTGATGAAAATCCAATAGGTTTCTTTGACGGTGCAATTGTTAATGATAACTGTGGTGTTGGAATTTTTATAAAATTAAGTGTTGATCATAGTTATAAAGCACACTTTGCAAGAGGTAAAGGTAATAATATGAAAGATGAAATTTTGGGTCTTTGGGGGATTCTTTTCTTTGCATAGAGACTGCCCATAAGAAATTTGATGGTTGTTGGTGACTCCAAAGTGACTATTGACTGGATTAATGACTGCTCAAATTTGAACCTGATTTATCTACACACCTGGAAAGAACAAATAAGATGCTTAAAAGCGAGTTTTGGAGGAATTCACTTCATGCATATTCATAGAGAATTAAACATAGTGGAAGATCAACTCTCCAAAAAAGCATTGGACAACCCCTTAGGTTGGTTTTTTTATGAGGAGATATTTAAAGAAAATGTTGTAAATACAGATAGTTTTTTTATTTTCTAATGTTACATTCCAATGTAACTAGACACTAGATGGAAGTTTACGATTTCTTTTTTGATGAGTAAGAATATGATATGTAAAGCAATTGATAGTTGTCAATAACAACTCTCTAGAAAATTTCTCATAGTATAGTACAACCTATCAATATTTTGAGGAGATATTAGTAAACTATGGACCATATAGATCTTTTTGTAATCTTGAAAGAACACTTGATTCTAATAGAATAACAGTGGATCTGTTTTTTTCTATGTGAAAAAAAAATATGGAAAGTGAAAGTTATTTATAAATAAGTATAATTTGAAATAAGTTCTTTCATATAAGTATTTTGGAATTTATATTCATCGTAAGTTAAAGTGGAAGTGTAAAATTTTGAAACAAGAATTAGCAAAGGTTGAAAAAATTTATTTAGTCTTGAAAATAATTGTAAAGATGGTAAGTTATTATTCTAGATAATTTTTATTTTTATTTTTAACACATAGCTATCATAATGATTATGTGTGGTTTTGAAGTCTTGGGTTGTAGTATTTCTAGGGAGACTTGGAGGAAAATTGAGAAAATCTAGAAGCAATTTATAATATAAATCTCAAAATTAAAACAAGTGAACGTTATCCTATCCTTAACACACATGTTGACAGTAAGGCTATGATAAGGTACTTATTACATGAGTATAAGTTCACTTAATAGATGAATCTAAAGAATATGAATAAACTCTATACCCAATGGAAATAATAGTACAATAAACCGATGGAGAAAACCTTTAAAGACCAAAATTCTCTCATGACCTATCCTAGGGAGGGTTCTTCTTCTTTCCCAAGTGTGTGGTTGTAGGATATGATTTTATTTGATGGTTGAAAGTGATGGCGAAATGGATACAAAATTTCAAGGGAAAATTTGGCAGCACTGCGTAATTTAAACATTCAACTTTTTGGCATTTTTACGAGCATATTTTTAGATTAATTTTTCTCGAAATCTGATCTAAAATTTTTGGAACTCTAGATTTGAGTGATTGATTCTATATAATTTGAGTGCTCCAAGGGTTTTTCACGGCGTTGAATCCATTTATGCTTTCAAAAATGCAATTTAAACAACAAAAAATGGTGATTTCACCAAGATCTGTTTCATCGGATTTTGGTGAAAATGTTCAAAAAATCGAATGTTTAGACAACTCATTACTTTAATGTGATATATTCTTGAAAAAGAAGGGGAGCTCTCTATTTTATAGGAAAAATAATGGTTATTCTTGATAGAATCAAAATAATAAAATATGATTATTTGACCAAATCAATTTTAACCATTCCTTTGCTACACTAGCAAAATAATGGTTATCTTTGATATGGTCAAAATGATAAATTATGATTATTTGACTACATCAATTTTAATTACTATTGAGTTTTACCATTTTTGAATAAAATAAAGAGGAAAAAGTCATAAAATTGTTTTACAACTTTTAATTAAATGAGAAAAAATCACAAAAGTATTTTATAATTTTAATTAAATGGGAGAAAGTCATAAAAGTGTTTTATAATTTCAATAAAATGAAAATAACATTAGGAAAAGTGGTTTCCTAAGTTATTTTTAGGGGGAAATGGTTTGAAAGTGGATTTTGAATTAAAATAACTTTAGGAACAAGGGTTCCTAAAGCTACTTAAGCAGATTTGTCATGTAAAAGTGGGTTTTATGTTTTTTTTTTTTTGGCTAATTTAACTATATGAAAGGAGTTCTTATAATTTAATTAGTGGGGAGATGTCATGGTACCCATGTTATAGCTAGAGTATTAGTTAGAGTATTTCGATAATCTTAGAAAGTTAATTTAACTATAGGAAAGGAGTTCCTACTAGTTTATTAGTGAGGACATGTCATGGTACCAATACTATAGTTAGAGTATTACGGTAATCCTAGCAATTTGGGGTAGGTGAGAAAGTTTTTGGTAATAATAGATGCCCCCTAATGTATGAGGATAGGAGCACATCATATGACTAAAGTGAATTATAGTTTTCTTTCAAAGGGAAATGGTTTAGCCGAAGAGAGATAAAAAGGGTGTGGGAAGGAAGAGACCAACCGTTGAAGAGGCCACAAGAAATCACCTATAAAAAAAAGGGTCATAAGGTGGAGAGGTACATAATATCAATGGGACGAGTAGGGATACCCATAATCGTCAAGGTATCTCATGATAACAATAGTGAGACAAGAAAGAGGTCTCAAATACAACATGGTGCTGGAAAAACAAGGCCAAAGATCTTCAAGTGATCAAGTTAGTCTCATATACATATATCTCAATTGGAATAGCTGAAGTACATCCCAATTGTGGCTAAACTAAGTACATAAGAATTTATTCCCTCATGTTATAGGAAGGGGGTGGAAGAAACCTAAGAAGACCTATTGAACAGGTGTTGGAAGAGGGGCAGACGCAAGGTTCAACGCTTAAAAACGAACCAACAAAACCTTGACTTTTGGCCCGTTCGACAACACATGCAAAGTAGGCGAAGTCTCACCCGAGGTAGAAGTTGGGGGGGTTACAGGATGCAAGTGTCTGTAGCCAGGATGGGACACCGATATGTGATAATAACCCTTCGCAGAGTATTCTGTTAATGTTCAAAAGATTACATGCATTAGTTTCCTAACCATATTAACATCGCAAAACATACCCAAAGATAGATATAGCATAGTAACAACAAAGACTAGGCACCTTAAACACTTAACACTTAGCACTATGAATCAGATCTAGCATTTAACATAAGCAAAGAATTTAACCAAAACAAACATATTCATTACATATTCTAATCTAAGCACTAAGAAAAACATAACAGGGATAACATTGCACCAAGAAAACCGTAGGACACCATATATATGTGGTTCACCCCAGTGTGGGGATACGTCCACCAACTACTTTGCCTATTTATTATTCTTCAATCTCTTATATTCTGTTACCCCTGTGCATAAAGCCACAAATTCGAGCTTCGCACCAGACAAGATATCTGTGCATTAAGCACTAGATCCTCCTTCCAAAACTAGGTCAGTGCACAAAGTCAACTCTCTATCAAGCACAAAGCCTTAACATACATACATTCCCTTGCACAGAGAAAGTCGAACTACTAGCACTTAGCTACCCAAAATTCTCTTATTACTTCTACAATGTATTATTCTTTATTTATAGTTTTACAAACCCTTACAATAAGGCCTGAACATGGGAAAATCACATGGGCCAACATCCCATAAAACCATTTCAAAAACCCTAGAGAACCCCTCAAAATTAGTGAGATACACGATCTCAGCTCTGCCCTGGGCACTGCATCTTCGACCATCATGTTGAAGTACAAAAGTGGGCCAAATATTACCATTTTTTCCTCAAAACTTGGTAGAGGGCCAAGAGGCCCCCAACACTCACATGTGACTCATCCCGAGTCACGCAGGTCTAGACAATGCTGCTTTGAAGGCCTTAATCTTAAATCAAGCTGCGTCGATTTGCTGCTTCACCTGAGCCTCCTGATTAGCGAGCTCCTGTATCGTCTTCTCTGTAATAGGCCCTTCCAGTCGTTGTTTCACTGCTGCAACCACTTGATCCAATTGCGAGCCATGTCCTTCAATCTCTTCAAACACCTTGCAGGCTTCATCTTGCATAGGTTGTAGCTTCTGCGTGACTTCCATCACCCTGCCCTGGAGGGAAGTGATATTTTGTTGTACTACGCACTGCTCCTGGGATATCTTCATTCTTTCTACCGTAGTGAGTAGCTTCATCTGCGCCTGCATGAAAAATTCCTATTGTTGCGCCTCCTATAACTGCACTTCCAGCTTCCTTAGCTCTGGATCCTTGGCGAGACATTCATATGTCTATGCGCTTCTATCACTCAACTGTTTGAATTCCAAGGTGATGGATCTTATCCTTACTACTGTGTTCTTAGCGGTCTCCTTGCTCTGGTCACGCACCTCCTGCAAAGTGCTTGAGACTGTTTGGGCCTCCAATACTATTATCCTATTCTGAAGCTGCTAGAGGGTCTCAACGAGCTTCACTGTTTGAAATTAGACTGACTACTTCTCTTCTTGTGCCAAGCCTGGCATAGAGTGACATGATTTACTTACTTCTTCTTTGACCATGGCCCACTCTATGAGCAACTTCTCCTTTTCCCTCTGTACTTGGGATTCTTCCTCCTGATGCTTCACCTGAAGCTTTTCTTTGTCATTTTCATGAGCAACTACACTGTCTTGCGCTGCTCATAATTGCACTAAGACTTCGTCCTTCTCCTTTTTCAAGGCTTCTGTAGCCTTCTCCTTTTCTTCTTGAGCTCTATGAAATCGGGCTTCTGTTACATCCACAATATTTTTTAATTGGGCTGGTTCATCCCCTAACTCTACAGTCTCTGACGAGGAAGGTGCAGGCGACACAGTGGGTACTACGCGGACAAAGCGAACAACTTGGTGCACTTCCTTCAATTCTCTCTCAATTCTTATGTATATCTCCTCCTTCTTCTCTCCATATCTCTACAATATGTCCTCATATGCATCCTCCATAGCTCCACAGACTAGAATGATGTCATCCTCTGTGAGTGTGGCTTCCAACTGGGGTTTATTAGCATGTGCCTTATTCCTTACTGAGGATTTCTTTGGAGAAACCTTCCTCTTCTGTGGTGTCATTGTCCCAACGTGGGGATCCTTAGGTGGTGTAGCTTTGCCTCCTCCTTGTTCTTATACTCCTTCATCTCCTCCTGCCTATCCTTCTTCTTCGTCTTCTCCTCCTCCTTCGAGTGAGCCAGACCTGTTATCTTCAGAAGCTTTGTCCTCTTCATCGCTCTCTATGTCTTGGACTTCCTCTTGCTTTTTCTTCTTCTTCATCCCACTGGACTATCTGACATGCTCAACTCGGGTAACTATGGGGATTCCTATCATGTTGGTGTCGGATAATTCTTCATTAGCGAAAGGTACAAGAAACTCCTTTGGCCATTCCTTTGTGATCTGCTCCATGTCTTCATCTGTCATCTTGTAGTATGACTGTAATTCTTCCTGGTTTTCATATCTGTGCACGATGATGTAGAAGAAATGAGGATCAACACGGAACTTCGCAATGGGTTGGTACTAGTGCAGGGTTTGTGGTTTCATACACAAGAATGATTCAATGGCGACCTTTAACTGGTGGTAGTATTCATGAAACACAACATTAGACTACCACTGCTTCGTCATGTCGTTGGTGTACCACAGGGTGGAAAACTGAGTGACCAACGAATCTGAGGGTTTGATCTCTTGGAAGATGGCTCCTTCAGGCATTTTCCAAGAGACAAATGAGATCAAAATGATAAACCAACTGTAATGGAATTCATATCCCAAATCCAAGGCTTTGCGACAAACTTTCTCTAGCTCATTGACGAGGTAGTTCTCCCAGTTCATCTGCATTCCCTCCACACATTTTCCTACAAGTTCCACCATGAACTCGGTGACCTATGTGGGGCAGTTCTTCCTTACTATCTTTCCAGATAGGAGTTGGAAAGCGAGGCGCGCTGTGCCATCCTGTATAGAGGATACCTTGTAACCTCTCTTTCCTTTCTCTACTTCTTCGTAAGCTTCCTTGATGCGCTGCGCCAGGGAACGGTTCAAGGCCTTTCCTGGATAAAATTGTTGAGAGTCAGGACTCTTCACACTTAATCCTGTGATCTAGTGGATAAACGTTGGATCCATAGTAATTCTTTTTTTGAGTCACAAGTATCCACCATGATAGAACAACAGGAGGATTTTAACTCAAGCGTTAAACTCTTGGTGGCAACCAAAATGCAGGATCTTCATCACATTCATCATGGTGGACTACGCCAGCCCCTTAATCCTTGGCTGTGAGACGAGGTGAGGATTCTTTCTGGTTGACTTCATAAAGTAGCGGTGGTGCGCTAACATAGCATATTTCTTCCTGTCTCCTAAATTGAAATCATTGTTCTTCAATAGCGGGATTTGTCCTAACTGACTTCCGATTATGCGTATTCCTTTCAGAATGTACGCAGTGAACACGACGTACTCAAAATATCGGGGGATGTTGTCATGGTTAACAATGCTAGCCAAAGGTGGAATATACTCTGGTATGATCGATGGGATCTACTTCGCATTAGCTAGATCACTGCGATTCTTACTTCGTTGTTCGACTATAGGGTTGACACGTCCAGAATGATGTCTAGTTGAAGAGGAATCATGCAGTCCCCTAGTCAACAATGCCTAAACACCTTCATATATTGTTATGTTGGCCATTAGATTCTTAAGAACTTCCTCGACAGACTTCTCAAATTCACTAAGTTCGCCCGACATTAAGTTTTTTAACAAATAGGCGAGGTAGGAAACCGGATAGGTGGGGTAGACAAACAGACAGGCGGGGTCTAGTTTCATATAACACAACTCAACACTTGGATAATTCTTTTCTTAGCTCAGTCAATCACAGGTACAAAAAGGTGGTCCCAACGCAACGACCGATGAGTTAAATAAGAAGGGCACCGTAACAAATCTTCCAAATGGCTAGGAAATTCTTCCATCAATGTAAATTTGTCTGTTATGGCATGGTATCAATGTCCAAAAGTGGTCCATCATCCCATAAATGTGTTTTATAACCATTCTTGAGTGTTATTATAATGGTTGGGGTGCCTCCAACAATCATCTAACTTCCCCAGGGCGAAGTCCCATTCTGCGCGGACCTGCTATTCCAACGAGGTTCAAATCCTGTGAACCTTCCTCTTGTGAGGTTCTAGTATGTGAAGTCTTCCATTTGGTCTTTGTAGATTCTTGTAGATTTTCCAGCTTAGCCTTCTTTTTATTGAGCTTCCTTGCCTTCTTCCCTGTAATCTGAATCTGTCTAACTGTTTCTATAATCCTCTTTCCATTTTTATTCTTATCTTCCCCTAGCGTAGTGGCTTCACACTGTTGAGGTGCCCTCAAAGGGTATGAAGTTAATATCTCTTTTCTTAACACTTCCTGAGTGGACATACTTCTTTCTTGCATAGATAGTTTCTTCAAGCCTTCTTTCATTCTTTCAACCTTGATAGATAATTCTCTTTCCTTTTGTCCCTCCTGCGTTGTTACTTTGTTATGTTGCTTCAACTTATCCTCTCACTCTTCTATTAGTTGGTCTATTTTCCTAACTATAAAATCCCTTAGTTCTTTATTTTTATTTTCTGTAGCTTCTTCCTCTGCTTTCCTTATGATTTGATCCTTATAAATCCAAGTCTTACCTAACAAAAGTTGGAAAGGGGCACTGTCCCCAACAAACTTAATGACTTCAAATTCGTCTTCAGTCGATGTTCCTTGAACAGTAATAGGTATACTAGTTACTCTTCCACATAAAGTTATAATCTTACCTTTAAACAATCCTATCCTTCCCAACGAAGGTACCACAGTAGGCTTTCCCAAAATTTCCCAAGTTTCTTCTGTCATAATATTCACTTGTGTTTCTTCATCCAAGACACAGTCTATATCGAAGTATTTTATTCTTGCACTTATGCGCTTTTTTACTTTCAGTGTCTCTGGTAAACTGACATCTTTATGAACATCCATCGGTTCTTTCAACTACAATAACGTAGTCTGAACTTCCTCTGATCCTTTGTCTTTATGGATTTCTAAAATTCCCTTAGTCTCTTGACATTCTTCATAATTTTCTTGCCTTATGTTCATCCTTTCAACTTTAGCAATCATCCTTGGACAATCCTCAACCTTATGACCAACAATCTTACAATAAAGACAACTAGGACCTGTGCCAGGGAATTCCTTAGAAAGATGTCCCGATATTCTACAGTTATAACATAATGTCAATCCTATTTTTCTCTTAAATGTTCCCCAACCTTTTATGTATTGAGCACTTCCCCTAGGATCATAGTGTTGGACCTGCAATCTACAAAAAATAATTCTAGGTTCCCGCATCCACTTATTAGTCCAAAAACTCTTTCTATGCATAGGAATAACATATCCTTATTCATTTCCATTAAATTTAATCAAATCAACTCTTTATTTCAACTGCACTCTAGCCTTCATACTAGGACAAAATCTATTAAACATACTTAAGTTCATTCTTTCGAAACAAAAAATTTCACTTATCTTTCTCTTACCAAAGCACAAAGATTGCTTCTTTAGGATCTTACCTATTTTCTTCATATCAGATTTATTTCTTAGCACAGAGCTTCACATTTCAAGTTGAGCACTGTAGACTTCAGCAAGATATCTACACATAGAGCTTTACTTAAGTTCCCAACAATCACAATTTCACATCCCTGCAACAGAACCATTTGTTGGCACAGGGGCAGACCCAAGGTTCAATGCTTAACAGTGCACCAAAAAAACCCCGACTACCGGCCCTTTCGGCAACACTTGCGAAGAAGGAAAAGTCTCACCCGAGGTAGAAGAAAGGGGGGTTACAGGATGCAGGTGTCTGTAACCAGGATGGGACATAGATCTGTGATAATAACACTTCACATAGTATTTTGTTAACAATCATAAGATAACATGCATTAGTTTCCTAAGCCTATTAAAATCGAAGAACATACCCAAAGATAGATCTAGCACAGTAACAACAAATATTAGGCACCTTAAACACTTAGCACTTAGCACTTTGAATGACATCTAGCATTTAACATAAGAAAATCATTTAGGCAAAACAAACATATTCATTACATATTCTAATCTAATAACTAAGAAAAACATCATAGAGATAACATTGCACCAAGAAAACCATATGACACTAGATATATTTGGTTAACCCCAGTTTGGGGCTACGTCCACCAACTACTTTGCCTCTTTAATATTCCTCAATCTATTATATTCTGTTACCCCTGTAAACAAAGCCACAAAGTCGAGCTTAGCACCAGACAGGAGATCTGTGCACTAAGAACTATATCCTCCTTCCAAAACTAGGTCAGTGCACAAAGAGAACTCTCTATCAAGCACAAAGCATTAACATACATACATTCCCTTGCATAGAGCAACTCAAACTACTAACACTTAGCTACCCAGACTTCTCTTGCTACTTCTACAATGTATTCTTCTTTATTTATAGTTTTACAAACCCTTAAAATAAGGCCCAAACATGGGAAAATCCCATGGGCCGACATCCCATAAACCCATTACAAAAACCTTAGAGAACCCCCCAAAATTGGTGAGATCAATGATCTGAGCTCTTCTTGGGCGCTCCATATTCGACCATTGTGTCGAAGTCCAAAAGTGGGCCAAATATGACCAAGGTTTCCTCACAACTTGGTTGAGGGAAAACAACAGGAATGGGGATACAAAGATTTTTCATGAGTTATTCAGAGGAAAGCTCAACCTAAGGGCTCTAATAATGGTAGGATGGAGCGAATGAAATTAGAGGAACTTAATTTGAGGATGTATCATACATCTATGTATGAATCTTAACAATACGATGATGAGCTTAAGTCAAGCATGTGATATCCTACCAATTTTGACAGCAACAAGGACTTTCGCATCTTGGTCCAAGGTAACCCATCAAGAGAGTCGATAGGTACCTAGGTACATAAGACTAGCCCCTAGAATAAATGTGTTGATGTTGATAGGGGAAATTCCATCAACACCTAAGGGTGAAGGAGTATCCATAGGACTAGTATCCAAACAACAAAAGGTTAAGTCATAGCTCGAAAAGTGATTGGTAAGGCCGGAACATGTTGGGACTATATAAATGGAAACCCCCTCCCGAGGTATGAAACATGTCACACATGTTTGGTGTAATGTCCCCATCCTCCAAGATGAGCCACACCTCACAAAACATTTTCTCTAATACCATTTTCATTAACAATATGCCCTACGTATGAATACAACTATGTAGTCCTAACTATATTTAATACATGCATACAATTATGTACATTTTCAATAACATAATTAATATAAACATACACACATTAATCAGCATGTAAACACACATAATAAAATGTATATTTTGTTGTAAATAACCAACTTCATGCAGACCTGAAACGTTCCTCCCAACCATAGACTTTGTTGTTCATATTCTCTCAAAAATACGTCACCCCGAGCTAAGGCTATGGATCCACCAGGGTAAAGGATCATGAGCCAAAGTAAGGTCTGATAAAAAATTCAATAAAGTATAGGAATAGGTTCCAAATCCAACAATAGTTCTCAACTCATAGCCTCTCATTCCCCATAACCTGTCCCACCCCAGGAAGTGTACCCCTTCTCTACTGAACAATTCTTCGACTATCCCACTTCCCTTCCAGGGATTGAACAATAGGTCAGCGAGGAAGTCTCATAGTTCTATGACACATGGAACATAAGGTTTCTCAAGAGTTCAAAACCCACTATCCTAGAACACATGGAACCTAACCGAACAATTCTCCCACACAAATAAATTTCTCCACAGGCTTGAAAACCTACTTCTTCAACCCAAACGACCAAGGATTTAGTGGGTAATCATAACTTCCACACTCTAGGCAAGGTATAGTTGATGGATGTCTATAATTGAGTGCATGATGGAATGAATGGAAATAATGAATGATAATTACACTAATTCCCAACAATATATTTGCATGCTATTAACTTGACACTTTTCACCTTATGGACTACCTTTGACTCCACTTGGTGATTCATTCCCAACCTTTAGGAACTTTGGATAAAATAATTACATAATACTTTAGGAATTATGAATAATATTATTTTATTCCTTGGGTTAAGCCCCTTGACTTAACCCCTTTTCTCAAGCCCTTATGCCCTTTTCCCTCTCATGCAGTTCTAGCCCCCCATACTGTTTCCTCTGACTTGGTCTGTAGAAATGATGTATTTTATTAATATCATCATGTGTGATTACATATAACATTTTCTAGGCTCTCTTGCCTTCCAACTAATAGACTCTATGGCCTAAATCATAGGCACTCTAGCCTCAAAACATATATACAAATGCACTCTGGCCCAAAAATTATTAGCTTACTAGCCTATAGAGAATATGTACATTTACAATTGGGGTTCATTCTAGGGGTAATACATCTAAGATGATGGCATAACTAACTGGAGAATTGATTTTTCAAGTGTATGAGTCTAAAACATGCGATGAAGAGCTGAAGTTGAGAATGTGGGAAAAAACCAAAGAAACAATGGTGAAGAGGAACCTAATGACCAAAATCCTCTAAGTTATACCCCTAGAATACAAGTGTTGAATTCGATACTAGAACAAAGGAAAATGATACTTTGTGGAACCAACATGAGGTGACAATCATAGTGTGACATACATATACTAACACCAGGGATGGATGGAAGGAAATGAGATTTGGACTCGAGACTTCCCTTGTTCAGAGGGTAAATGCAATACTGACTTGGAAGCAACTGAAAACATTCTATATGGAATGGTGGATGATTGGGCATGATGTCGTGTAAAAACATTTGTGGGACAACTGGATATTGATATATGGGAAACATGTGATGGGTACAAATTATGGAGGTGATAAAAAATTGCAATAGGATGCAATGTGAAACTAAAGAGACTCCATGGGACACAAGGGTGACTCATCATAGATGCTTTGAACAAGGGAAACATAGGAATGTTGCCAAAGTATGAACTGGATACATGTGAAATACAAGGCATCCCTGATAATTCCAAGGAGGCTATTCAAGGGGGAGTAAAAAAAAATATTCCTTATGATAATGCCAATGAGGATAATGAAGAGGGAATGAAAATGGAATATCCCTCCCGATAACTCCAATGAGGCTTGTCAGGAGGTGAATAAAAAATGATATCCCTATTGAGAATGCCAATGAGGTTGATCAGGAGGGGAATAAAAAGGGATATCCTTCTTGATAATTCCAATGAGGTTGGTCAAGAGGGGAGGAGAAAGGAACATCTCTTTGGATATTTCTAATGAGGTTGGTCAAGAGGATATTAAATAAAGGGGCCCTCCTTATAGTGCCAATAAAGTTGTTTAGGAGGGTATTGAAGGGAAAATCACTCCTAAAAGTTCCAAGTTTGGTTAGGAAAGGGTATAAAGGAAAAATCCCGCTCGATAATTCTAATGAGGATGGTCAAGATGAAAGGGAAGAAAATAATCCTCTTCATAATTCCGATGAGGCTGGTTTGGAGGAAATGAAAAGATAAATCACTCTTGATAATGCCAATGGGGATAGTAAGGAGGGAATAATATAAAATATCCATCCCGATAGTAACAACGAGGCTAGTCAAGAGGGAATATAAAGACAATATCCCTCTTGATAGTGCCAATGAGGTTGGTCAAGAGGGAAGAAAGAGAGAGTTGCCTTTTGATAATGCCAATGAGTCTAGTCATGAGGGTGTTGGTTGTGGAGCCTCATTATCTTCTTGATTTATATGCATTTCTACCTAGCCACCTTCTTACAGGGGTTCATGGAATGGACCATGAATGAAGGGGGTCCAGGGACGAAGCACCTAGAGGAAATATTTTGGGAAAAATTCCTTCTAAAATATTGTAATTTTGTAGTCAATCTAGACCATTTATTATAAGGTCACATGTCTGATGGTAGAAGTTATGTTAGGTATTTTTTCCCTAGAAGGAAACCCTCTTTTCCGAGGGAATTGTATTTTGGTTGTGTATGTGAGTGAATATTCTATTCTGAGAGAGTACTATGATATAAATAATGATAAGTTACAGTGGGTGTGTTGTAGGTTGTATCTCTTCATTTTGTTGGATAATAAAAAGGAAGGGCCTGGCAATTTCTCTGGTGGATGTCGCCCACACTGGGTGAACCATATATATCTATGTCTCTATTGTATTGTGTATCTTCTTTGTTTTATTTATGAATTTGTTTTATTTTATTTCTCCATGATCCTATTTTTCTAACAACTGGTATTAGAGCCAAAGGTAACTCACAGGAAAAGAGGGTTCCTGGTTCGAGTGGGAGAAATGGTGGAAGATGGAAATTTCAAGGTCAAGAAATTTAACGATCAAAACTACCAGCTATGGAATATGAAAATTGAATATTATTTATATCATAAGGATATTTACCTACCATTGTGTGAAATAGAAAAGAAGTCGATGACCATGACGGATGAAGAATGGGAGGTTCTTGATAGAAAGGAACTAGGAATGATACGAATGTGCTTGGAAACATCGGTGGCTTTCAATATTTTGAAAGAAAATACAATGGAGGATCTGATGAATGCATTGGATAAACTATATGAAAAACCCTTTACTTCCAACAAGGTATTTCTAATGAAGAGATTATTTAATATGAAGATGTGAGAAGGTGTGTCTATTGCAGATCATGCAAATGAATTTAATATGGTTACTAATCAACTAAGTTCTGTAAAAGTGGACTTTGATGATTAGGTTAGGGATATTCTAATATTGTGATCATTTCCAAAAATATAGAACTGCTTGGTCATGGTTGTAATTAACTTTGTCTCTGGTTCAAACACTTTGAAATTTGATGATGTTGTTGGTGTCATCCTTAGCGAGGAAATGTGACAAAAAAGCACAGGTGAGACATTAAGTAATTCCTTGACCATGGAGAACATGAGAAGACAAAAGGATAGAGGAAAATGATTAGGAAACCATGGGAATTATAGGAAGGGTAGATCCAAATCCAAACTAGAAAATATAGAGTGCTAGAATTGTAAGAAGAAAGGATATCTAAAGAAAGTCTGTAGAACTCCAAAGAAACAAAGAAATGCACAACAGGAGAAAAATCATGAAGCAAATGTAACAGGTGATGTGTTACAAGATGTTTTTATTCTTTCTTTAGATAATACTACTGAGTCTTGGGTTGTATATTCAGGGGCTTGATTTCATGTGACACCCCATAAGAAATATTTTCAAGATTATGTTCAAGGTGATTTTGGACATGTTTATTTGGGTGATGATGAACCATGTCAAATTGTTGGAATGGGTAAGGTAAAAATAAAGAAAAAGAATGGAAACCAATGGTTACGGAAAGAGGTGAGATATATACCAGATCTGAGAAGAAATATAATTTCAACAGGGGAGTTGGCAAGTGAAGGTTGTATATCTATATTTATAGATAAGGCGTGGAAGGTTACTAAAGGATCATTGGTAATGGAAAACGAAGAGAAGGTAGGTACATCGTATTTATGTACTATTAATTTTGCCTCTTCTATATCTTTAGCTTCTATAAGAGTCGATACAACACTATGGCATCATAGGCTTAGACACATGAGTGAGAAGGGGATGCATATTCTTCACAAAATCAATTATTTTCCATATATTAAAAAGGTTGATTTGGATTTCTTTGAGCATCGTGTTTATGGAAAACAAAAGAGAGTCAAATTTCTCAGAGTTGGAAAAGAAAAGAAGAGTGAAAAGTAGGAGCTTGTGCATACATATGTATGGGGACTAGTTCAGGTATCATCTCTTGGTGGATCTCATTATTATGTTACTTTTACTAATGATGCAACTAAGAAAACATGGGTTTATTACATTCGACAAAAATCTAATGTGTTCGATATTTTTAGGAAATGGAAAGCTTTGGTTGAGAATGAGACATGAAAAATGTTGAAGTGACTCAGGTTAGATAATGGAGGTTAATACTAATAAAATGAGTTGGATGATTGTTGTTCATACCATGGGATTCATAGAGAGAAGAAATTTTTAGGAACACCACAAAAAAATGGTGTGTCGGAAAGGATGAGCAAGAAAATCATGAAACATGCAAGGAGTATGAGATTGCATGGTGGGTTTCCCTTGCAGTTATGGGAAGATGTTGTATATACTATTATTTACTTAATAAACAAATGACATTCAAGCTCTTTGGATGGTGGCATTCCATAGGATTCATGGATATGTAAAAAGGTAAACTATTCATTTCTGAAGACTTTTGGTTGTGAAGCATTTTCCCATATTGATAAAGAAAATAGAACAAAGATTGAAGAAAAATCCAAGAAGTGTACCTTTATTGGATACATTAGTAATGATATTGGTTATCACTTATAGGATTCTGAAAATCACAAAATCATTAGGAGTAGAGATGTCATATTCAATGAGAAAATCATGTACAAAGATATGTTGTAGGGAAAGAAATAGGAAAAAGAAAAACACGAATACATAATGCTTGATGAGATCACTAAAAAAGAAACTCCAAAGGTACCAGAAAATAAAAATGTACAACAAAAGGAGCAACAATTACATTAAAATCCTGCAAGTGTTGTTAGAAGATCTACCAGGTTAGGTAGACCCCCTTGTAGTATCCCTAGGCCAAACCCAATTGTAAATGTACTTAAGCTGGTGAGATGTTTGATATCACTTTTATATGTACCTTTCATGGCATAGTGTGTGCATGTACTGTGCAGTAAAATGATGAAGTGTGCACATTCCAGGATGTCGTGAGCAACAACTTAAGTTCACACAATTTTGAGGCCAGGGAGCCTTTGTGTATATGCTATGTTTTATAGGTTGGTGGAGCCATTTTGTGATGATTAGGTTGGAGAGCATAGATGTTAAAGGCCAGTGCACCTATTTTGTACATGTCTCATCATTAATATAAAATACATCGTTGCACGCAGATCGACCACGATAAAAGAGTATGGGGGACTAAACTCCACTAGTTAGGGAAAGGGAGGGGATAAAAGTTAAGAAAAAGGGCTAAGCTAGGGAGCTTAAGACAAAAAGGAATATTATATTAATATTTATTAAAGTATAAATTATGGGTAATTATTTTATCCTAAGTTCCAAAGTTAGGGACAAGTGCGCCAAAGTAGCTCCCAACATGACAAGTGTAAAGTTGGGGACATCCATACATATTGTTTGGACTTAGTTCATTTCCCATCATTCTTCCATGATTCCTTCCATCATTCAGTCATCCAGTCAATCATCCATGAGAATTCACACACCCATTGAGCTATCCTTTGTACCTTCATGACTGTACCAAAACCTGTATCCATATCCAGTTTATGTTTGTGTAGCGGGTGTTTGCACTCTTTTCGTCGTTTGATGAGCAAAAAGTGAGTGCTTACATGCCTAGTTGGGATCTGCTAGTCATGACAGCTGTATGGTAAAAGGTTAGAAAGAAAAACAATAAAGCTATTAACAAGAATTAAACAAAAACTAAATGAAACTATGAACATAGGAACAAAA
>SNQJ01S0143301.1:29599-51729 GCA_010110895.2 Picea sitchensis
TTTTGAATGTGAAAAGGGGCTCTTTAGGGCACAATTAGGTCTTTGACCAGCCTCCCCAAGCAGATTGAGCTCGGATTTGATGTCAAATCGACTTGGGAGCCGATCCATTAGTGGTTGGGAGGCCAACCAGCTTCATAAATGCGTTGTTTGGCAGGAGCGCGGTTTTTTCACCCCACAGCCACGCATATGCGCTCCAGATACGAAGATATTGCGCGCATGCACGCGCGCGCCCAGTGGGTGCAAAGCGCTTTTTAATTTTTTGGCCATTTTGCATAGTTTTGACCCTTTTGCTGTGCTGTGGAATTAATCCTTGTGCCATGAATGACTGTTTTTCTGTGTTGATGATGCGGAGTTCTTGTCGCCCTGTGTGGACGAAATTTTAGTGATAACAACGGGTTAGCTTGGGAGTTGGACTGAAGAAGCGGCTTGTCAGACCCGTGGGATATTGAAGAGGCAAGTTGTCAGGCCCATGAGAAATTTCTCTCTGGGTGAGAGAATGGCTGGGAATGGATTTCCTAAAGGTGCTAAACTGTAGCTACAAGACTCTGAGACTTCTTGTTCGGCCTGTTGTTGAAGACCGAAAAGGAAGTGGGGCAGCCAAAGGAATGTTGAGCAGAGAAGGGGCACAGTTCTCGGGGTGGGACAAGCATGTGGGGAATGAGGGAGGATAGGTTGTTAGTTTGATTTGGCACCTATGACGAAGTATTTCCTGTTGTCTATGAACCATCATCTTGGTTAGGAATCCCTTTACCCGGGTGGAGTTTAGTCCTAGCTCGAGGGTGACCCATTGCTGAGAGTGATGAGCAATGTGGTCTAAGGATGGGAGGTTCATGGAAGGTTTGCATGCATTTGGTGATATTCTTACCATGATAAGTGGAAACTGTGTGATAAATTTCCATGTTGCATTGTTATTTACATGTGTATTTTTATGGGTTTATCTTATGTGTGGTTATAACTGTCTTTATATTTATGGGTATTGCTTGTATATGTTTATTGTTATTTCAGTATGAAACTGTGCATTTACGAAATGTATTTGTCTGTTTACGTTTAATATATAACGTTCTGTAAGAGCTCCGTGTGCATATTTTAATTGCATGCAGTTCAAAAAATTTATGTGGCATAGCTCAGTTGGGTGTTGGGTATGTTACAGTATGTTCCACAGAGAGAGCGAAAAGTGTTTTCTCGTGTATCATGGCCCAAATTAGGTGGCTGGGGACATTACACCCCTGCAAAATACTCTCTTTCATTGTATTATTTATTGTTGATTGATTATGGTGAACCAGAAAGTTATGAAGAGGCAATGGAGGTAGAAACTAAAAATAAGTGGGAGCAGGGCATGAAAGAGGAAATGGATTCCTTGGTAAATAACCAGACTTGGAGCTTGGTTCATTTTTCTGTAGGAAAAAGAGAATTGCAGAATAAATGGGTTTGCAGGTTGAAGGAATAAGATGGAGGAAAAAAGTGGTACAAGGCCAACCTTGTTCTAAAGGGGTTTGCATAGAAGAAAGGTATAGATTTTGATGAAATATTTTCTCCTGTTGCTAAAATGACTTCAATTAGGAGTATTTTAAGTCTTTTGGTAGTAGAAGATTTGCATCTTGAATAGTTATATGTAAAAAAATATTTTCTCCATGGGGATTTGGGGGAAGAGAATTATATGGAGTAGCCACATGGGTATGAGGTCAAAGGAAAGGAGAATTTGGTATGAAGTTTGAAGAAGAGATAGTATGGCCTAAAGAAATCTCTAAGGAAGCGGTATTTGAAGTTTGACAGGTTTATGACATAACAAGGTTATAGTAGATGTCATTTTGATCACTTTGTTTATTTTAAGAGGCTAGAAAATGGAAGCTATACTATCTTGCTATTGTATGTAGATGACATGATTGTTGCAGGGTATAACATGCATGATATAAATATTCTCAAAAGGAAATCAGATAATTCATTTGGGATGAAATATTTGGGTGCTACAAACAAAATTCTTATTATGAGAATAATAGGAGATCGGAAAAATCGCAAATTGACATTGTCTCAGGGTGAGTACATAGAGAAGGTGTTGGAGAGGTTTAGAATGAAAAATGAAAAGCCAATTAGTACACCTTTATCCAACCATTTCAAATTAGCAAAGAAAATATGTCCCAAGACACAAAAGCAAATAGAATACATGTCCAGGGTCCCTTATTCATGAACAATTGGTAGCTTGATGTATGCTATGGTGTGCATGAGACCAGATATTTCACATGCAGTGGGAGTTGTGAGAACGTATAAGAACAATCCAATTAAAGAGAAATGGGAGTTATTAAAATGTATTCTCAGGCATTTTAAAGGAACCAATACTCATGCATTATGTTTTGGAGGTTCAGGCATTGTTCTACAAGTATATGCTTATTCATATATGGTAGGGGATAAAGATAGCAAGAGGAGCACAAAAGGGTATGTTTTTACTATAGGTGGACCAACAGTAAATTGAATTTCAAAACTACAAAAGGTTGTTTCACTTTCAACAACAAAATCAAATTATGTTGTTGCTACAGAGGCTAGTAAAGAAATGATTTGGTTACCGAGGTTTATGGAGGAATTGGGAAGGAAGAAGGAGAATAGTAGGCTATATTGTGAAAACCATAGTTCCATTAATCTTGCAAAGAACTCATTCTTCCATTCTAAGACTACACATATACAACTTAGGTACCATTTCATATGATTTGTATTGGAAGATGGAAATTTGAAGTTGGAAAATATACATACTAGACAAAATCCTACAGACATGTTAATAAAGGTAGTAACCAGGGAGAAATTGAGTTCCTGCTCAGTTTCAGTTGGTTTTCAAGAATGAAGGTGAAGATGATAAATTTTCCAGGTCCAAGGTGGATCATAGTCCAGTAGGTACAACAATAGTGGAGTTGTTATGATCAGTCTCCAAGTGGGATATTATTGGTTGTGGATCCTGATTCTTCCTCATTTATATGTAGGAATTCATAGCCCCCTATTTCGAGGGTTGGCCCCCAAATGAAGGGGGTCCGGAGCTACAACCCCTCGAGTAAAATTTTTGGGAAAATTTACATGTAAAATATTGTAATTCCGTAGTAAATCTGGACCATTCATTATAAGGTCTTAGATCTGATGGTAGAAGTTATGTTAGGGTTTTTTCCCCTGGAAGACAACCCTCTTTTCTGAGGGAATTGTATTGAGGATATGCATGTGAGTGAATATTATATTCTGAGAGAGGATACTATGAGATAAATTAGATGAAGTTACAGTGGGTGTGTTGTAGGTTGTATCCCTTCATTTTGTTGGATAATAAAAAGGAAGGACCTGAAAATTTCTCTAGTGGACATAGCCCACACTAGGTGAACCACATATATTTGTGTCTCGATTGTGTTGTGTATCTTCTATGTTTTATTTCCACATTTGTTTTATTTTATTTATCCAAGATCTTGTTTTTCTAACAGAGGGAAGAAGAAAAAATATCCCTCCTAATAGTGCCAATGAGGGTGGTGATGAGGGAATACAAAGACAATATCCCTCCTAATATTTCCAATGAGTTTGGTGAGGAGGGAATAAAAAGAGATATCCCTCCTAAGAATGAAAATGAGGTTGTTTACGAGAGAAGAAGAGAAAATATACCTCATGATGGTGCCAATGGGCTGAGAAGGTGGAATAAAAAGACAAGAACCCTCGTGAGAGTGTCAAGGAGGTTATTCAAGAGGGATGAAAAAGAAGGGATCCTGCTTCATAATTCCAATGAATATGGTCAAGATGGATAAAAAATCAAGGATAACTCTTAATAATACCAATGAGGCTGTTCAGGAGGGTGATAAAAAGGAAAATTCCTCTTGAGAATGTTAATGAGGTTGGTTAGGAAGGAAATAGAAGTAATGATCCGTCTTAGTAATTCCAATGAGGTTGGTTAGTAGGGGATAAAATAAGGGGGAAATCATGATTGTGCCAATGAGGTTTGTCAAGAGGCGTATGTAGAATTCCCCTAGCTAAGTATGTAGGTAATGAGGAGATACATGTCTTAGAAAAAATCTAGGTAGTGGTAATGTGAACATGAGAACTACAAATGGAAATAATCAATGGTAATAACATTAATGAAAATATCCTCGGGGATGAGTGAATAGATTAATAAAAATGAAGGATTATCATTGTAGGTATGAAGTCGAGGGCTTATTATAAGTGAAAATCCAATAAATACCAACTAAAAATATGTGTGACTATCAACATGATGAGAAGAAATGCACGAGGCTTAACGTTGATATGAAGACTAACTGAAATTCCAATCCCTAAGCGAATATAACAACATGAGTGCTAGAATACAATATGGGTCACTATACTAGGGTTCCCACATGAGGAAGGCTCTATCACTGATTAGATGGGAAATTCATAATACGGAGGGGATGATGAATCTACTCAAGTGAAGGGGTCCTACAAGCAATTTATGGGAATGGTGGGAAAAATGAAATGAGTAGAAGGGGGGTAAGCTATGCTAAATGTCAAGGGCATCAAGTCCTGTTGAAGACCCATATGCATGAATACAAGTGGTTATCCATGGGGAAGCCTTAATGATTAGCCAAAAACAACAAAATAAAAATGGTGCTTAAGTGGTGTGACTAGTTGAAGAAGAATTAAGTTGAAAAGTATGGTCTATGACTCTTCTTGGAAAAAATTATTTTGGTTGAAGTATCAAAGAAAAAATTCTAATATTGGATGGCAGGATAGACTACCCATCGAATGAGAGGAGTTTTTTCACAAGGTATTCCATTGGGGCCTAATCATAGAGTGGATAGTGATCACCTCTACAATTGGCTAGAGGAGCCAACATGCCCCCAAGCATGAGATCCTGCCCTGCATCAGATGGCGATGGGGATAAATGATTAGATATGGGTAGGTAGGAATGATGCCCCATTCTTGGTGGATATGTGGAAATGATACAACCCACCCCATTCCCATTTCTATGGGAACATGAAACATGGTTCACATATGCTACATCCAAAGATGTGGATGAAAGACTAGTGGAAAATGGTTCCATCATTGTTGATACTGGAGATACATGAGGCATGATGGGAGTGATTTGATGTACTCCTTTAGAGAAGTGGATTTTCTCATATAGATTCAATCCCATGGAACTTTATAGGTAGATAATTTTCATTGTATTCTCACTAATATGCACTGCAGGGGGACCAATTTCAATGGTAGGTTGAGAATTGGTCACAGAAGATGGAGCTTGGGTGAAAGAAGAGTCTTTCATCATTGTGGCTGGATTTTATTTATGAATGGAATCCAAATGGTGGAGAGTGTGAGGGTCATATTGATACTAAGGTATATGGGGATAATGATGAGAATAATGGTCACAAGGGTTGCGCAAAGAATATGGGTGAATAGTACACAAGGAATTAATATGGGTGGTTGAGGACTCAAGAAGAGAGACTTCCATGGTGGGGATGGAAGGGTAAATTTATAAGTCATGGAATTGTAAATATCCTTCAATTCAATAATACTTGGACAATTGAAGGTAACATGGCTAGGAAGATCACATATAGGCACAAGGAAAGTTAGGCCTGGACACAATGTTCCGGGTGGCCATATCTGGGTCAGGATATTCTTTGACGCCTTTGAATTTGGCCTTTCCCCCCTTTTTAGATTTATTGGTTTTGGGTTTTGGTTGAAGGGGGCCTATGGTGGTCGAGGTGAAACTTGGTTAGGTTGCAGTGAAGGTTTAGTAAGGGTAGCTGGAGATGGAGGTGGAGGGGAGGGTTGTAAAGGTGTCTAAGGGACATGAATGTGCACATGTATAGGCTACACAAGGGTCAAAGAAAACTAAGGCCTAGGCATAGATCTAGGATGTTGATCCAAGTACCACATTAGAATCCCTAAGGTGAGGTTAGGTAGGTTGAGGGTAGCCATAATGGGGGTGTTGAATATCCTTGGTTGTGGGGACAAGAAAGGAACTTGGCCAAAGGGGGAGTGTGGATGTTGTTGCATGCTAGGTGGAGGCATATATAATGTAGGGATGGAAGGTATGGGAGAGGGTTATGGGTGAGATCCCATTGGTCCATGGCTATATGACAACATATAGACATTATATGTACGAGGTTAGGTGATTGCGGGTGGAGGTCTATAGTGCGCACCCAATAGAATAGAGTCTTTATAGAATCTTACACTAATGTATTCAAGTTAAGTAATGGTTTGGTCTCCTCCCAAAGAAGAAACCACATGGTAAGGATGAGGTTGGGATTGAGGGCGGTGACAATTTTTCTGTTAAGGGGGGAAATCATCTTTCAAAAGACAGAGGAAGCCAAAACATTCATGGAACCAATGAAGCTTCATATTAAAAAGAGGTTGTAATCTAGAGGGGCATCGATAATCTCAACGTCAACACATATTTCCTTTCCCACTAGCTTGATGAGATAGTTTTGGTAAAGTCCCTGAGGATAGGAATATTGATTATCATATGCTTGAAGGGAAGTCATATAGATGGGATAAGGGTAGGGGAGATTATCTTCTTATATACCTGGGCATACATGACGCATGTGGTTGTCCCCTCATCAAGAATGCACCGATGGATGGTGAATTGATTTATGGAAACTGGGTTTTGGAAAGCTATGAAAGGTGGTATCTTAAATGGTTCAAATTGGTCACTATTGAAGGTAATCATACGATCATCCAATGGATAAAAAACATCCAATTCAATGAGAAAATCCTTCTTTTGCATGGGGCATGTCTGAAGGGCCTTAAGGGATAACATGGCAGTGTGGGATTTGGCTAATTCATCACAAATTCTATAATGGTGGGCCTATTTCCCATGGATTTTAACAACATTCCATTGTAGCATAAACTTAGGAACCTTATGAGGGATATCTATGGTAGGGAAAGGAATCTTCAAAGGGAAAGTGGTTGACAAAGGAGGATCAAGGAGTATAGTAAACTGTGTATTTGTGGGTGTCATCCCTCGAGATGTTCCATGATGTTGTTGGAACGATGCTGAGGCACCCAGGGGATAAGACTCAAAATTAATCTTAAATATAGATTTGCAGTAAGGTAACCGTGAAATATTTGGGAAGTTTTTCCCTCTCTCCATCTCTCTTTCTCTTCTGCAATTATATGACCTTAAACAATCTCAAATTAGATGAAAAAATCTCTCAACTATCAGAGGGATATGTCTATGAGTGTTTCAAAAAATGAATATTTAAAAGGAGAATGAAGTGATGAATTAGAATAAAAACAAGATAAACATACATGGCATTGTTGAGAATGAGTCATGTAGCTTATGGAAATAGAACAACATGCTGAGAAATTCATAATTCAACAGCTCTAACAAGTGTATACAGATCAATAAAACATACTTCAAATAGGTAACATATTCATACATATAAATACATGGAGGTACCTCTGCATATCATTCAAATGCACAAATAAATGACAAGAACTAGTCATACATTCAAAGGAAATCACTTATATATCATAACTAAACATCATATAGTAACATTGAATATGGTGAATAGTATGTTTTCTGAGCTATTATAAATCACATATTATACAAGAAAAATAAGAAATGGTAGGCGATGCTTTATAGGAACACATATACAATAGAAGGAGGAGTTACATACTGAAACTTAAAGGTAGGGATCCTGCTGGATTTATCAATTGAATATCCTCAAGGTGTCTCTGTGGTCAAACAAATCTGGTTACAAGAAACTCTTTAACTCCTCAAAGTGTCAACCTTCACAATGGGTGAATTCATTGCATTTTATTCCTCTCACTCATGCCCTAAAACCTCTTCTTGAAATCCTGTACAAATTCTTGAAATGGTTTACTTCTCCTGGAAATGGTTTACCACTTCTTGATTCTTGAATGAATTCCCTTTAATAATATCATAAAAAACATGTTGGAATCCTATCATTAGAAGATCATGGAGAAGCCGAAAATTCGCCATCCAAAATATCACTTCCATTTTCCCCCTTAGAATGTCTATAATCATTTTTTCTGGTGGTTGGGTGCTTGAAAACAAATCCACAGAAATCACATAACTTGGCCACTATTAGATCAGTCTTGACGAGTAATCTCAGTCATTGGTCAAAGGCAAACCCATCAGAGCTATCATGGTCTAGACTTTAGACAAGAAGTTCAAAGACAAGAACCTTACAGACTATATCGAATCAGATTTGGACCGTTTATCAATCCCACTTGAAAAAGGTTCGAGGGAAGACCTACACCATTGATCGGTCTTACATGAAAACGTCCAAGAAAATATATGGACCATTAATTTGTAAAATTTTTATATGAATCGGGAACCATTGATCTATAGTGGCCGAAACCAAAATTTGGTTGAGGAAAATATCATCTTGTTGATGGCAGCATGGACACATGGAATCTTACTATTGGTCCTCATTGGTGCTGATGTCATAGGTAGGCATGACATATGCCACCCAATTTTGAGACATTTACTTGTGTGCATAGTGGGTTCCACATGTCCATGTGGCAGCCAATGGTTGTCTCTCACAGTGCTCCATTGGTAGCCAAGCTATATTCTCTTCTTCCTTTCATTGAATACGACATCATTTTCGACATCGAGAGAACTTGCGTTGAGGATTTCTCCTTGCATTTCACCAATGAAGACTTCCACCCTAATATCCACCATTGATTTTTCACCGTCACAAAGAGATTCGTCGATCCGGGCTCAACCAAATGACATAAACGACTAAGGTAATGAAAAAAATTATATGAATCTCACCTTGGACATGTGGTGCCTTCTCATTGGTCCACATTGGCATTGAGGTGGCAGACATATGGGACATGTGTCACCTGATTTTGAGACATTTACATGTGTATGTGGTGGGTTCCACATTTCCAGGTGGCGGGTTCATATTGGCTCTGACAATGATTTTCTAGTGGGTTGATGAGACACCTACCTGGGAGGCTTTGATACCTTGGATAATATTTGGACCATTGATTAGTCCCACTTGAAAAATTTCCAAGAAATATCAGGCCCGCCGATTGTAGGTGGACCATCAAAGTGGTCGAGGCATGATATTCCAATATGACGTTGACAAGGGAACTCTGAGACCACATATGACGATTGATCTTGAGTTATAGACAAGATTGGATCTGGACCATTGATTGTAGGTTCCCCATTCAGAGTGGTTAAGAGTGAGTTCTAGAGAGGGAATCTAACTAGGAGATCATATCAATCGTTTATCAGAGGAACATGAGATAAAAAGAGAGTTGTTGATCCCGCGGTAGGAGACATAAAATTTTTGCTAAGGCAATGAACAACATTACATTGATGTCACCTTGGACGCATGGAACCTTCTCACTGGTACACGACAAAACTGACATGGTAGAGGAGTAGAACACATGTCACCGAGATTTTATATTTTTACCTATTCATGTGGTAGGTTCCACATGTCCACGTGGCAACCTCTAGTTGGGTTTGATGGTGCTTTGCTAGCAGGATGACATGACATATTGTCAGGAGGCTGCGAGATCTAAGACTAGATCTTGATCGTTGATCAGGGGGTGCACTTACTTAAATCTGGGTCATTGATCAAAGGTATCTCATAGGAGTGGTCTAGAAGATAGGTTCCAATATGACTCTGATAGGGAACTCCGACGATCATTATTCTAAAAGTTTGAACATGTGATGCGATTTGAACCGTTGATATTTCTGGGTTCAGAAAACTATTAAAGATACACTTTTAGGTTGTGGTCTTGTGATAATATTCATGGCCGATTGTGCTAGTCCCCTTTTATGCATGATAATATCCTTTTGGATCTTCGATAAGAGCTTGAGGAATTCAAAATTTCCTTATGCGCAGAAGGGTATGAATTTTCTTGTTATTTATTCCTTCTTCCTTAGGATAATTTGAATCCTGACTGTTTTAGGGACTCTAGAAGCTTTATTTCTTCCTCTATTTCATCCAATATTGACCTTATAACTTGAGCCAAATTTAATTTAATGGAAGGAACAAAAACATCAGTAATGTTTGGCTCCAGAGAGGACAACACACCCCTATGGTTTGTTGAGAACTGTAGACTAAGTGCCTTCTTATGTTGGGTTATGGAATCTGCCTGAAAAGATACATCTCATTTAAAACTGAAAATTGATCTAATGTGTGACCCAAAAATTCTCAACAACATACAACATTATAAATCTACCTACTTACTAAAGCAATGAATGGTGAATGAAGTAAAATTAAAAATTCATAAAAATAAATGAAAAGTAATTATTTATGTACAAGGTAAAAAAAATTGTAGTAATCATTACTATAAGAAGTTCTTGAGGAACCTCCCATTTATAGGATCCCCAAATAAATATCCATCTAACTGAGCTAAATCATAAGTGTTGTTATCTTGGACTGCAAATACTTGGAAGGGTCCAAGCCAAAGATTATCAAACATTCCATGTTTCCCTTTAGCTTCCCTTCGGACATCCCATTTAAGGACCAAATCCCCTGCCATGAAATTTATTTCTTTAGTCCTTTTATCAAATATTTCTTTTATTCTTGCTTGATGAGCTTGGGACATTATCTGAACTTTCTCTCTTACTTGTTGAACTTCAATTAGATGGTTAATTCTTCTCTACATTCCATCTATTTCTGTCTCCTCATTCCACAATAATTTCATCACGGGGAGGCTTAGTTGAATGGGGAAAATGGATTCCAACCTATACACTAGCTAAAAAGGTGAAGTTACAATGGGCCTCTTACTGCTAACTCTATCTACCCAAACACATGTTTCAGGTGGGAATCCCATGCCTTCTTGTTTTGAGATAACATTTTCTTGATAATATTGATAAGGTTCTTATTAGAGGATTCAACCAAACCATTTCCCTATGGATAGTAAGAAGTAGAGTTTCCCAGCTCTATGTTATAGTCCTAACAAAACTTAACCAATTTTGTAGATTTGAAGGCCCAAGCATTATCAATGATGATATTTCTTGGGAACCCAAATATGGCCAATATATTTTACTCTAGGAACTTTATGATGACTGTATCAATGGTTTCCCTTGTAGGTATGGTCTCTACCCATTTTGTGAAATAATCTATGGCTATCAAAATCCATTTATGCTATCCAATTGAATTTGGATTAATCTCTCCAATGAAGTCTAATCCCCATTACTGAAAAGGTGTCTCAAATTTGATTGGTTTTAGTGGGAGGGTCAACAAATTCTTCTTTCCTACAAACATTTGACATTCTACACATGCTCAAACTAAACCATTTACATCAGAAAATAAGGAAGGCCAATAATACCCAACTCTAAGGATATTGTATGTAGTGGCTCTCCAAGCATGGTGACCCCCAACACACCTTTATGAAGCTAAATGATTATGCCATACTTTTCCTCTTCAATTCAAGGAAATTTAGAAAGATTCCCCCTGGGTCCTTTCAAATTAATTTTTCCCCCAAAATGCAATACTTTATAGACTTAATATTAATAGACATAGCTTTGGCTTTATCCCATGTTGGTGACGAACTAAAGTTTTGTAAGTAAAATATGATGTCTTTATACCAATCATACTGAGAAAATTTAGCACTTACATATAAGGATGGTTCATGTGTTTCATCCTCTTCAGACTCTGTTGCTATGCAATTTTTTTACATTGCATTCAAGTCTAAAAATTTGCAGTTAGATTCAACCAACAATTTGGCTAGTCCTTGTCCTTTTACTATATTTGTGGGATTTATTTCCACGTCATACTCCTAAATATTAGCAATCCATTTACCTCTTATTACCTCACTTTCACTCTGTTTGATAATTTCCTTTACAATGTTGGTAGGTACATAAGCCAATATTTTAGAGTGCAATATATAGTCTGTGAAATACTTAAATGATTTGACTAATGCATAAGCTTGATTTTCCATTCTACTATACTTAAATTCAACATATATTAGGGCCTTGATGAAAAAGGATATGGGATCCTATTGATATTTTTCATTTTTCTAAAGAAGCACAACAATTATCGTATGTGTTGATATAATTCGGGTGATCGAAACTAGAGACTCTCCCAAGACTCCCTTGATCTTCTGGAAAGAGTCTTTGGCTTCAACTGTCCACTTTACTTCATGTTCCTTTTTCAAGATATTGGTAATATGCTTCAAAATTTATGTGAAATATGGGACAAAACTTCTCAGAAAGACTATTTTACCTAGGAAATATTGTACCTCTTTCTTGTTCCTAGGATGAGGAATTTGTCTGATTTCCTCCACCCTTTATGGATCTATATTCACCCCTTATTTGGACACTATATGTCCAACAAGCCTTCCTTATTCCATAGCAAAATAATACTTTTTGGTGTCAAGGATAGCCCAAACATCCTACACTTCACAAATGTTTTCCTCAAATGTTTGATGTGATCTTCATATGTCTTGGAGAAACAAATCATGTCATCAAGGAATATGAAAATGAACTTGTCTCTCTCACCCATAAAATCAATGTCCATATCTCTCTTAAAAGTTTCTCCTACATTTATCATACCAAAAGGTAAGTTTTCATACAAGAAATTCCCCCATGGTGTTGTGAAGGTTGTCTTCTCTCTGTCATATAGGTGCATGGCCACTTGGTTGTATGAAAAACCATCCATCATGGATATCCTTCTTACCCCTACTACTTTCTTCAGTATATGATGCATCTTGGGAAGGGGGTAGTTATATTTTAGAGAGAATTTATTTAGGTTCCTTAAGTCCACACATAGCCTTATTTCCCCACTCTTTCTCACTGGAAGTAAGTTAGCAACCCATTCAAAGTACCTTAAGGGAACACTAATTTGTCAATTTATTATTTTTCTCACATCTTTCTCAATGGTGGTAAAAATAAGAGGATTAACTTGCCAAAGATTCTTCTTGAAAGGATTAATACCAAGATTGAGGAGTATTCGATGCTAGATGATACTGATATCATAATTTTTTAGGTCCTCTTATCTCCATGCAAAGATATCCATGTACGCTTTGAACAATTGCAAATACTCTTTCCTATGATTAGCAGGAATATTTTTGCACAAATTAATATATATAGGATCTTTTTTAGTCCCAATATTATATTCCTCAATGATATCATCTTTAGGGAGGATAACTGGTTTGATAGGTACATTGTTCCTATCAAACAATTGTTCTAAAGGAACCAATCCTTTAGGAATGAAGTTATTTTTAAGTTGCAATACTTTATGCTCAACCATGTAATCACTAAATTTAGGGATCTCTTCAACCTCCTTCCCGTTAGTGTTCTATAAAATAGGTTGTTAGGATGTGAATTAAAATTTATGGTTAGGTAAAGTCATGCCTTGGTATTATAAATACCATGGCATGAATTTTCTTAGGTTACAAGTCAATGGGTTTGTTATTGATAAGTTTGTTTGGGTAAGGTAAAATAATAAAATGTGAGTCATGAAACATATGATCTTGATACCAAAGGTATGGGTTGTCATATCACTAAATAGTTATAATGAAAGATCATGAGGTCATTTCAAGTTAGTTATTCAGTCTTTTCATGGTACTAACAATTTCATAAACTCAAATCTGTGGGAACGTGGCATCATCAAATAAATCGTGGCATTGCACAAGTTGTTGCGCAACATCCTAATGTTGCACAATTGAGTATTAAGGTACGATGAGGTATGATAGGTTCAATTGATGGTTTATTTTGGAATTATCATTCAAATTTTTCATCCTGCAGGTGAAGAAACCCCTAGATACCAATTTATTTCTCTACAAAATTCGTAAAGCTCCCATCAGGCTTGTTGCGCACGAGTTGTATGGGACGCATGTTTCTCACAGCATTACACATCCTCAAACGAACTTGCTTTAACACTTTCCAGATGTTTTTTCAGATCCCTGGTTGAAGTTTGAAAGGAAAACATTTCTGATGAACCAAAAAACCCCAACCTTTGCTTCAGATTCACGGGCCTTGTTACATCGAATTGAATTCTGCTAATTTGTTGTGCATCTACAAACACTATGCTTTATACTGCACACGATCCTATTTTTTAATTTTCACAAGGAACTGATACATATCGGCATCATGGAAACTCCAGAGGGAAGAAGAAGGAACACAAAGGGTGGTGATATCGTTAGATTTGAGCCTCAAGGTTTAAAGTTAGTGAATGCAGATCTAGCAATCAAGGTCTCTTTTGAAAAAGTGGGTTGTATTAGGTTTTGTGAAAATCTTCATGGGTACATCATGCAGGTGGAAAAGGAGTTTTCATTAAGTTTTAATGGCATTGGGGATAAAGTTGGAAACCTCTAGTTTCAGGTTTCTAAAGATACCATCATTACTGCAACAAATATATTGCTCATGGAGAACAATGGTTCAAAGGTATGCAATTGGATTTATCCTACTATCATGATTTTTTGAACCCTGAATTTAGAAACACTAATTTTGGAGCCACCACACCCAGAGAGATTCTACTAGAGAATCATAGAAATTTGTTGAGGGTAATTAAAATATTATTTACATGTGAATGGATATTCACTAGGGTCTACCAATACCATATCAGGATCTTAATGCATTTCACTGGTAGGAAACCCTTGAATCTATCCTAATACGTTTTTACAAGCCTAGGGAAGATAGATGATAGAGTACAAGTGAGGAGAGATCAATGAGAACCTAGCCTATTCCATTTTTCTTTGATAATGTTTTTGGTATTAAAAGAGATTAGAAAGAGAAATTAGAATTGGGAAGCCTTTGTAGCATCATCACAGATAGAATTTGTTTCTTTAAAAAACCCTCAAATTATGAGAGATACACCTTCATCAACAACAAAGACCACCACTTCTTTCTATGATTTTTTTTTAAAGAAAATGGAAAAGGAAACTGAGAAACCTATAGTAAGTTAGCAAGCTAAAAAGAAGGGAAAAAAGATCCAATTTTCCCCAGAAGAGGTCACAGCCCCTAGAAAGCCACTTACTGGGTCAAAAACTAAAAGAATGTATGTTATGCATACATCACAAGAACTTGAGAAAAATCTAAGAGCCTTCACAAAAACATAATGTCCTAGTGACAAATACAACTTGATCATTGAGTTGCAAGAACAGTTAAGGAAATCCCATTTTCTCATAGCAAAGTTGCAACACGAAAACATGGAAATGAAAAAACAAGATTTGGAACAGGCCTACAAGAAACAAATTTTAGTAACAGGTGAAACACCAGTCCTTGCAACTCCAAAAATCTCTAAAACAAAGTGTAAAGGGAAGACAGTGGAGGAGATCTCGGAAGTGAAAAAAATACCTGAATTTATTGTTCCCTTGAGTAGATACTCAGTCAGGAAGTTAAAAACCTAAGAGGAACCTCCAACAAAATGTCATCCAACATAAAGTAAGGATGACGAGGGACAACATACTTTCAAGAGTTCAATAAAACAATTGAGAGAAGCACAATATATGATCATCCAACAAAGAGAGGAGAATAGAAAGACAAAGATGAAATGTGAAGAACTCCTTGATGATTGTGAGCCTGCAATCGACGATGCCATATTCATGGTGAAAAAGAATCTGCCCCTACATAAACAACTTAAGAACATATATAAGAAACATATGACTTTGAGGAAGGATAACAGAGCCCTCAAACAAACATTGCAGTAGTTGGGGACAGATAATAAGGGGAAAGGCAAGCTTGATTTGCTTGCTGAAGCAACATAAATTTAATTCCCTGGAGGTAGATTAATCAATTTTGTTTTTTTTACTATGCACAATAGAAAATTCTAATTCTAATTATCAAAATCCCCTAAGTGTTTGGATGGAATTATTATGCATATTGGTATATTTTATGGATCATTATACATGATCATTTTTGTTTCCCTATTACGTATTGGAAATTTCATTTTTGATTTGTGAATGCCAAATTTACAATTGCGCAACAGACATGCTGTGCAACTATATCAGTCTAATTTGGAGAATTTGTATGAGATTCTTGTCAAAGTTTGGGATGAGAAATCTCAATGTGATAATGATATAGACATTTACTACATCAACTTAAGTAATTTGTCAATCGGGAAGTAAAGTGAGCTCTTCATGGCAGTTTACATATGTCAAAGATTTAAGGTGTGAGAAGAATACATGTTTTCTAAAGGAAAAAAAGGGTTCTTGGAAACCTTGCCATGATTTTGAGTTTTTTGTTATCATTAACCATCTCCATCAATCAATCTAGATCAAGAAAATAAATCAAATTACAAGAATATCAGTTACTTCACAACTGTCCTACGCTTCTCCTGTAGGTTTTCGTTGTGCAACAGGCATGTTGCGCAACGATGACATAACATCCACTTTTCCTCCAGATCGACAAGGGCAGGTCATTATATGTGTTATATCGTCTCCAAAAAGTATCAAGGTCAAATATCATCATTGTCGGGGACTTAAAGATTGGTTTTATCAAGTTGTTATGATGCAATTAATGAGTCCAAGTTGACTCCTTCCTTGTAGCCATTTGTTGAAGACTTTGTTGTTGAATATGTGTAATTGTTAGCATTATCATAGGATGATATTTGAATTATAATTTTGGAAGCATAGGAATATATATTTTTATATATTCCATAAAGCTATGACAGATAAAGGTTGGAAAGTGTGTAAGGAATATACTAATGAATACCTTTTGTAAACTCTTTCTGATATTAATGAAATTGCTGGATCAGAAGTCCCTGAGATTTGACTACAGAGATACATGTGATTGTGCTACTTTATGCATGTGATATTCAGTCTTTGTATTCTAGTTTAAATGAATCTATGTCATATTGTTTCTTCTTTGTGTTGATTTGAACTATATGTTTCAGAATTCATCTACATCTGATTCTCTGTTGCATGTAATTCAATTTTTTTTCTACTATAATCACCTTGGGATTCATCCTTTTTAGATGCCATAAGGGGTTATTTGTTTCCTCTGTAATATTCTATCTACAAAAATATCTAATTGGCCTAAAGAAATGCTTTATATCTTTCCTTTTATCAGTCACTTTTCAATCCACCAAGTATCCAGTAATCCTTCATTGATTTCTGATCTTTAGTAACTCTTTTTCCCATTGAACTTTCTATCCACATTGGAACCAACCCTATAAATTCAATTTTACCTTAGAGATATAGCCTTTGGACGAAATACCAAATCAATCCTTTCAGTGATTTATTTGAAGAGAGAGATCCCCCTCTGGGTTGGAAGGGCTAGCCTCAGCCTAGCTTCCATCCTCAAGTTGGTTTGTGGTTACCTTTGTGCTTTTCTTTCCTCAGCCAAAATACGATTACAGAGTGATAACACTTCCCAATCTCTTGTTTGGTGTCTTATTCATCATCTTAATCAATATGAGTATTTTCAAAATCGTCTATCACTTCCATGAATTTTTTTACCTGCTAATCATCTTCAAAAAGTTACCAGTATTTTATATTATCAGGAATGGAAGGTTTGTATCTCATTTCGATCTCATATTTAATTTGAGGGGTGGTTGGTACTTTAAAGGTATTGGTAGCTACTGATAAGGAATCAACTTGTTTAGTAAATTCTCTCAAAACAATAGAAATATTGAAATCTACATAAAAAATATCAATCATATCACATACCTCATTTCTATACGCCCTCATTCTTGGATTCCTTGTTTGATAATAACCTTTCACTTTCTACACAACTGTCTCTGAATATCCAAAAACCACCAACTTGGTAATTTTCATCTTTCTTGCTACCTCCAGGCTTAATATCAAGGATTCATATTCAACCACGTTATTTGTAGCCTCAAACTCAATTTTGTAGGACAAATGAATTTATTTTTTGGTGGGGGAGATGAGCACTACACCGAACCCAACCCCTTATTTTTAGTACGCACCATAAAAAAAAATTCCATATACCATCTACTTTTTCCACAGGGCTTACGAGAGGATATGCAAGCATTAGGGTTTCATTTTACTCTTCATTTATAGATAGAATACAACATCCCAGATCTTCATCAACAATATATATGGGATGATTCAAAGGGTTTTTTTTATCACTGACCACATAAGCAAACTTTGTCTCTCGGTACAACCTTCTGCGCTCTCCTCCAAAAACTGGTACAGTGGCATAAGTCATATCCATATTCATAGTTCCTCCCAATTTTCATTCCCAGGTTTCGGACAACAACATGCCATAATTGAATGGTAAATTAGCCACCACCACGTCCATCATAATGATATTAACAGGAGCTCGCCCTCGGTGACAACCATGTCTTTAATTAATACATAAAACTTCACTTTTATGGAATCAAACAAATACCGATCATGATATGTCCCGGTTATTTCCAACCCAGGCTCAATGTCTTGAAGATGGATCCTGATTTGGATTCGAAACGTTGACAATCTCTTGACAAAAATGTGGCTAGTCTGATCAACACTGAAAATCCTAACCATAGAAATCTCATTAATCAGATCATTTCCCTGTATGCTAGGGAGACTCTGGATGAAGTTCGCGTTTTAGAAAAGATCAGGGTTAAGATAAAGAGAAGAGTGGAAGATCTAGAATTTCTCAAGAAATGTAGAGACAAAAACATAATACCCAAATTCGCGCAGATCCATCATAGAGCCAAGAACAAATGGAACAACGTAGCATTCTCCAGATTAGGGTTATCCATTGTTAGAGGTGAAATTAGGAAGAAACTGTGTATTCTAGGACACCTATCCAAAAACATGCTAAAAATCCACCTGAAACTAGCACAGGTCGTGACACCCGAATTGTGGAAAACAGTAGACGCCATTGTAGCCATGAAAGCAGACAGTACATACTTGCAAGCTCATAACAGACATTCCTCCAAGATGGAACGACTACTCAACAACAAGAATGATAGTTGTGACACCAACTCAAGGAATGTGGTAAACCTCTCTACGCACGTGTTGAAAAAAGCCGAGCTGAATATTAAGCTCATATTTACAACATTAAATATTAAGATTAACCTAATTTAAGATAACTTAATAAGACTCTTTAAATAACTTAATACAACTTATGAACATAATTGATTAAAATTAAAAATTTATAACCTTGAATTAATAAATATTGAGAATATACCTCAACCTTAATAACATAATGGTACACCCTAAAAAACTTAATAATTTACTAATAACTAATAATTAAACCCTACTCTTTAATTAATATAATACCTAGAACATAGTTAATTAAACATTAAATTAGTAATAATTTAGAATAAACATTAAACCTAAAATAATCAAAATAGGAGACCTTACAAACTTAAACAAGGAATTAATCTTATTAAATAATTTTACTAAAAACTTAGCTGACCCATAGGTTTCCCCACACTTCCAGTATTTAATACCAGATCTTCCCTTCATTTTAACCTAGGCTCAATGTCCTGAACATGGATCCTGATTTGGATACGAAACGTCGATCATTTCCTTGTACAGTAGGGAGACTTTGGATGAAATTCACGTTTTAGAAAAGCTCAGGGTTAAGATAAAGAGAAGAGTGGCAGATCTGGAATTTCTCATGAAATGTAGGGACAAAAACGTGCTACCCAAATTCGTGCAGATCCAACATATATCCAAGAACAAATGGAATAGAACAACCTTCTCTAGATTAGGGTTATCCATTGTTATAGGCGAAATTAGGAAGAGAAGGTGTATTATGGAACACCTATCCAAAAACGCGCTAAAACTCCACCTGAAACTAGCGCAGGTCATGACACCCAAATTGTGGAAGACAATAGATGCCATTGCAACCATATAAGTGGACAATACTTACTTGCAAGCTCATAACATAAATTCCTCCAAGATGGAATGGCTACTCAACAACAAGAACGATAGTCATGACACCAATGCAAAAAATGTGGTAAACCTCTCCGTGCACGCGTTGAACAAAACCGAGTTGAATGTTAATCTCATATTTATAACATTAAATATTAATATTAACCTAATTTAACATAACTTAATAAGACTCTTTAAATAACTTAATACAACTTATGAACATATGATCCGAAATCGGATCCAAAAGCCTGATAGGGCTTGAAAAATGATAAAAAATGAAAGTGCTTGGAATGCGATGAAACCTATGCCATTGCGTCCGTCTCATATTCCTGATTCCGGTGCTATATTTACTTTGTCAAACGGGCTCCGTATGGAGAAGATATCACGTTCTGTCCGAAAAGTCAAACAGGCAAAAAAAATTGATGACTCTGCAGTCCGTACAGTTTGTACGGACGCTGACGTGGAATGTTCGTACAACGACACATGGCATGTCCGTACAGTGACATGTGGTAGGTTCGTACAACGACATGTGGTGGCTCCAGGCACTGACAAGTGGCAGGCAGATTTGGTCGATTTGGCATACGGTTGGACGTATCCCGAGGTGACATGTATCACCACTGAAAGGGTGACACCTGGCAGGGTGATGTCAGCGGCTGATGTGGCAGGCTGACGCGGCAGGTGACAAGTCTGACAGGTGGCAGTACGGCAGGTTGATGTGTCAGTATGGTAGGGTTGACGTGGCATGCACGTGGGCCAATCAGTGGCTGACGCGTGGCATTCATCGGTTGGTTGGAAAGGTACCACGTGGCCCAGTCATGGGCTTCCACGTGGAACCCCGAGATTGGTTCATTGGTTTGTTATATAAAATTTGGTTTTTGGCTCGATCGGGAATTGAAACCGTGACGTCCCTCCGGAGCGAATGGACTGGCAGAACAGGATAGCCACTCGGGCGACCGGTTGTGTTTGTAAACTATTCGACGAAAATTATATTTGTTTTCGTTTTAAAATTTAAACCGGCGGGAAAAGGGTTGGGGCCTAGCCCCAGCCCTCAGCGTAGAACCTTTTCAACGTGACCACAACATATAAACATAGTCTACAGCATACACATAGCACGGGAGTTTGAACGGACGCGGTTCAACGGACCAACGGTCCTATCAATACGCCATAAGACCGGGGCTTATATCAAATATTTGTGCGGGGTTAGTTAACAATTGGCCCCATGGGCCTATTGTATGCACCAAAATCGGGAGCCAATCCGATAGAGCGCGGGGTTTGTTATATCAGAGTTTGGCCCGTGGCCCTATTGGGGCGCCACAAAACCAGGAGCGAGGCATATGGAGGGGGGCCAACGCATAGCGCGTGGCCACATGGCCCCCCATATGACCGCGAATATAGGGGCGCGCATGGATAAAGGGGCTAGTGCCCATATGTATAGTTCAAAAGTGGGTTTTGTATGCTATTATTGGTTTTTTTATTATTAATGTGCCTATTATTAGCAGATTCTCTCCATTTTTGGGGGATATTGGGCATTTTTGGAGGCCAAATTCTTGGAGGAAGTTGGAGCTGAGCAACCAACTTCAAGGCTATATAAACCAGGCCTGTTTGAGGCTATAGGAGTCAGTCAGAGCATATTTATGCTGGAGAAAAGCCAAGCCAAAGTCAGTTTGATGCAGTGAAGCTTTTGAGGAGGAGACGTTGTCGGACCATTTCTGGGAGCTCCGGACGTCCGTTTTGCGTGTCATTTTCTTTGCAGGGTTCTTGGGATCTGGGAGAACAAGACCAGATCAGTCTTGTAGCCATTTGGAATTGCAGAGATGCACTTTTGAGCATTTTAAACAGAAATAAAGAAGCTCCCCCACAGAGAAAAGGCTCGGAGACGTAGGCAAAAGTTGTGCCGAACTCCATTATCAATCTGCGTGTTATGGTTTGCTGGCTATATTTTCATTTCAGATCTGCATATGTGGATATGGCTGTTATAATTCTTCTTCTTTCCTCATTCTTTCACTAATTTTCTCAAATGGTTAATTAACGCATGCAAAATTAAAACTCAAACATAGTCATTTAAAAGATCCTACAGATCAAGTGGTATCAGAGCTAGTTGACGTTTGGATTTGAGTTGCATGTTAACCAGGGAAAAGCTACAACGTGGTGAAGGTGAGCTTGTTGTAGAGAATCCATTAATTGGATTGAGAAAAAGATCTTCTCACAGTGAGAATATGGCATCGGAAGAAGGGATTTCTCAAGAAGAGAAAGAGTTCCGGAAAACATTCCATGCTATGTCGGAGATGGTGACAGTATTGTATGAAGATTATTTAGAACGAAAGCGACCAGTTTTGGGTAATTCTTCAAAAGGAAAAAGTGAAGAGGAAGAGGACCATCCTCACATTCCTCCTTCACCTCCATCAACACCTCCTTCTTCTCCTTCTTCTTCAATTTCA
>SNQJ01S0143302.1:0-10580 GCA_010110895.2 Picea sitchensis
GTGATGAAGGTGGGCCCTCCCTTCTCACAAGATTCCCCTGAAACGGGAAAGCTTAGAAATGAATAATCAGAGCAGTCTTATATTCATCTGTTGAAATATCACATTACAGATTGGAAGTACAAAATGTGTCCCGCTTCTCTGAAGTCCTTCAATACATCAAAACTTGGATCCCTCGAATGGTGATTTCTCCTGAATTTAAAGGGGAAATTCCTTCGATACAATCATTACAAAGCATATCTGAATCCTACGCTAAATCGGATCTGCTTTCTAAATCAGCATAGGATGTCCTATTCTCACGCAACCGAATGCTAATACAGGAACTGAACGAGGTATTGTTGTTACAGCTGGTGTAACAGCTTCTTCTCATAGATGCTAATGCTATTTCAGCATCGCAATTCATGGGCTGTTTCAGCCACGTGAATTGCTCCCTTGACTGTGTCGGCTTTGACTGCTAATTGTCACGGCTCATGTTTTAGCATCGTGGCGGTCCTCCGTGTTTCAACATCTGGACTTCTGAACGGAGTGACAGCTCCGTGTTTCAGCATCTGCATCCTTGAACTATGTAGCCGCTCCGTGTTTCGGTATATGTGACCTTAGACTGTGTAGCAGCTCCGTGTTTCAGCATATGCGTCCTCGGTTGTGTAACAACTTTCATGTTTCAGCATCAGTACAACAACGACTTTGGGCAGTTTTGTGTTTCAACATCGGCCTTGAATACTATTATGCAATTATGGACACTTATGCACTTCTAATCAATGGTTAAGTACAAAAGCGATGTAAAATGTTATGCAAAATAGATTAAGAATATAGTAATGAGAAAGGACGTTGTATACCTTGGAATGATCAGATGAGGTGGTGTTATGAATCTAAATATAAGTGATGAAGGGTATAATAATGGTAAAAAGTATGGTAAAAAAGGTACAATATGAGGTCCTAACACAACCTAATTCAAGGCCCTAACCCTAAACTAGTTGGTTGACTCTACAAACATAAAAATTCTAATGAATTTTAGATTTAGCGTTAATTTTTATGGCTTGTCTTAAGTCAAAGGTTATGAAAGTGAAACTAGTGATGTTTGAAAGACGAAAGAAAAATAAACAGAAAGATGGAAACAAAATAACTTCTTCTTGACTTAAATCTTAAACAACTTTTCGAACTAAAGATTTTCTAAGATCTTTGAACAACAAACTCAAAGAAGTATTTCACTCAAATACGAGCTACTTATGATATAAGTAAACCATCAAGAACTTATGAAAGAAAATACTTTTCCTGGTTACTAACGCAAACCAACACTATTTAACCAAACAAAGAAATAATATATATATATATATTTTATTTGAATGCTCCCAAAGAAAAAAGGAAAAATATCAACAAGTAAAGACCAAGAAAACTTCTGGCCTGAGTGCAGATCATAAAGATTCACTTTAAAAATAACACACAAGCAAATTAAAACTGTACTCTCACACTTATCTAAAAACCCTATAAAAAGAAAATTTTGAGGAAAACTTCTTAATGAAAAAGAAAGTTATTGCTATGATCAAACCTAAGTTACTGACCACTATGACAGAGACCCAAAAAATTAATAGGTATAAGTCTTTTCAAAGGAAAGGATGATTGCCTCACCTTAAATAAAAAAAAATTCTACAGGCACACTGCTGACAGTTCAACAACGAGTGTGTGCACGCGAGCTGTGTAGAGTCAGGGTGCGTGTACATGCTTGCAGGCCTTATACAAGCCGCATGTATCTCTGAAACTCTAAGACAAATGAAAGGCCAAGCAATCAAGCCCAGACAGAGACTACTGGTAGTCAGAACCAGGATCTCTTGAATACTCAGACACTTACTTTAACAGAAAAAAGAAAACAATTCAAGGAAAACTTCATAGAACAAACCAATCTGAGGTGAAACCTAAGCTATAGACTACAAACAACAAAGACTAGAAAGAGTTCCAGAAAACCCCTGAGAAGGATTGTTTCTAATCGGGGAGAGGATGACTGCCTCTCTAAAAGAATTTTTTTGGAATCATACACACGACTGACACTTCCTCAGCTAGCATGTACACGCGAGCTGTGGGAAGGTAGGGTGCAAGTACACACGTGCATACCTTATACATGCTGCATGCACCTCTGTGGGTCTCAAAAAAAAATACAGTCAAGAAAAGAAACAAAGATAACTGGTATGGAAGACCAGAAACTGTATAAGCTTAGACTTTTGCAGAAACTTTAAAAACAAGGAATGAAACCAGTTCTTAAAAATATCCAAGAAAAAACATTCCCAGAAACCCTAGAGATCCCCAATATGGTCGCCAATTCTATTGTGGGTGGGAAATCCCTCCTATGGACTAGAACTAAGGGTTTTATCATGCATGTAGAAATGACCTAAATATTCTTACTTTTCACCATCATCCCATGCCTAAACCCTCATTACTCATATGTAAATACAAGGCTCAAGAGATTAAGTTGACGTACCTTATTTTTCGTGTTTGGTGTCGATCCCTTTTCATGCTTGATCGTTCTTTGATTGCAACTTCCCTCCCAATGTTGACCCTCATTCACAAAAGACAAACAAAGAAATCCACATGCATTTGATCTATGAACTAATGGGTTAGAGATTTAATTAATGGTGTAATCAATATTCAAATAATGGCAATCTCATATGGCGGGACGGGAAAAGCAATTATTTTATTAACTTCACAATGATACCTTACAATGATAAAGTCGACTACTGCTCCTTGATCCTAGTCCTGGGCTCCTCTTCCACTATCTTCCAACTACTTTTCTCTATACTTCTCTTTCACAAGGATGGCTAAAGGTTGGGACAAAGGGAATGCTCAATCGGGTATAGTTTCTTTACTATGTTTTTCCTCCTTTCAAATGGGACCCCTACCCCTTATTTTATAGGTTAGAAGGAGCTAGGTATTTGGTCTAATGACCGGCCATGCATGGTCGAAAGGTTTAGTTAACTTACCCAAAGTTGTGTGTTCTGTCAACAACTTTCCTTGTTTCATAATTTTGTAGGTACACGCAGGTTGTCTTGGGTCGGCTAGCATGTACACATGTGCAATAATGGAGCAGGGCACGTGGGCCTTTATAAAAAGGGTTTTTAAGAAGAGTTGTTCAGTAGTGTTTTGGAAAAGAATGAATATGAGATGGCCTGATGTCAGGTAAGCATGTCTAGTGTAAATTAGGGTTATAACAAGGAGACTCCAGGGTGTACCTTTGTCATGGTTGGTTACTGAGCATGAAAAAGGGGTAATAGTAAGATTGGTTGGAGAGAATGAGTGGTTTGCAATGAAGTTCCAGGTGCATGGAACATGACTGAAGCAATGGGCTGCAACAATACATGGCAAATGGAGACCACTTGTAACAACAGTTCTCGTCTAGGGGTGTTGTAAAGTGGGATAAAATAGATGGCTAGCGGTCAAGCATGGTTGTAGTGCAATAAGAAATGGAATAAAATGTATATGTACCAACAATAATCAGTGAGACAACAATACTTATAAACTGTGTCCATTAAAACAATAGAAATGGTGGGAACCTAAGGTATAGTGCTAGCAATATGGATGGTTAATAATGAAAAGAGGGAAATGAAGGGAAAAACCTCTCCTTATATGCTAGTTTAGGGACACATACCTCAAGTTCAATGGATGTATCCATCTTAAAAATGTCCCTATAATCCTATCAACACATGTAAACTAGATTCCAAGGTTAGCACACATAATGAAATTCTAAAAATATTTTTTTTTTGGATTTTTTGTATATGATGTACACAAAACAAAAGGCACTCACACCACAAACCTATGTACAAGGAACTATTCATTTTGATTATTTATGTAAAGTAGAGCCCATTTCTTGGCTCAATCCAAGGATCTTTTTCATATTGGAGGCATCATATGGATCACCATGTCGAGTCCATGCCACATAGGAACATATATTTGTAGCCGAAGATACTCATCATAAGTAGTTTTGTGAGCTATGGAAGCTCCTTGATGGGATCCATTAAGACACGAGGGAATTAAAAAACACAAATCTTTGACGAAAGGGATAGCAAAGGATTTAGTAGCAAGTTATGAAAAAGATAACTGAGGTGGAAAACTGTTAAGATTAGGGGTTTCATTGGATTCCCCACCAAATTCCCCCAGTCTCGAATCAAGACTCATCATGTTAAATCTCATTAGTTCCAAATCAGGGAGGAAGGTGTGATGATCCTCATCCTCTATGGGCTTATCAATGGAATCCGTGACTTCCGATATGGCCTCTTCTGAAGGAAACTTAGTATCTAGGAAATCATATGAACCGAGAGAGTCAACAACCCATATGGGTGGAGAAGGTTGATCACACTCCAAATGAGGATGGATTTGTTGAACAGTATCAATGGATGTTGAAGGGATGACCAAATCGGTAATATCGACCGCAGTAAGAAGGATAGATGCTCCATATTCAACATCCTATGGATGAGGTACCACCCAAGGATCGACTGACCTAAGTGATCCACTAGTAGATGAGAAAATCATGTTTATAGGAGCTATATGGGTAGTCTCAGGTGTAATAAGGGGGGAATATCCTTGTCACACACTCGACCCCCTAAGTGTCCTTTTAAGGGATGGGGGTATAAATTTTCCACTTTCCTAGAACTCCCTGAATTCCTCGGATGAGGACACCATTACCTTGTGCTCACTGAGAATTTTCCAACGACTATGAATTTTTCCAAAACTGAGTTCTAGTTCGAGAGTTATGGCATCTCCAATTTTTGGGGACGTTTTTGGCCAATGGCCATCCCCTTCTTCACGTGGCATACATGTGGCTTCATCTCTTTTGTACTGTCCAACCTTGTACTTTCATGGCCTAGGTCATTGCACTCTGTAAATGGCGTGGCTCATGGAGGAGTGGTTATAGGGAATTTTCCCTGAGCCTTTGTGAATATCGGCCCTTCGGCCCTTTTTCATTCTTGTACATGTTTGAAACCATCCCCGGAGACTCGAAGTCCTAGAGTCTATTTCCTCTTTGGAATCTATGGTGGAGATCAATCTATTAGCATTAGAAGTCACTCAATTACTGATGTAGATGTAAGCCTAATATCCATCATAATGTGAATAACAGTTGTTTTAAAATTGTTTCAAATGGATGTGAAACTCAGTTTATAATATCAATAACAAAACCCTCCATGAAATACACACCAATAAGCAAGGCTTTGAATAGCTTCAAATCAGTGTTTAAAGATATAAATGGAAGACAGAAGAATTAGCAAGAAAAGTGAAATATGTGTATCAGGTCACATCAAGTACTTATGGAACACATATGGAAGAAATCTCATTGAATAAGAACTTCTTAATCAAAAAGAGAAAACACTTTGATCAACTTGCATAAATTACCAACAATAAATCATTTATTGTAATAAGAAAGAAGTCATCATGATGAATCCTTCACCAGAGACTAACACCAAAGTGAGATAAAACATAAATGACAGTAGGAAAATGACTGATTTTTCACCATTAAAGATTCTTGAGTCTGGTACATACATCAGGAAAAACTATGTTACAATTTTGAACTAAAGATAAGAGCTCCTTTGCATAACCATTTGAACCTCATCTCAAGTTACAATGCATGTTAAATAACCAAAACATCAAAACAAATTGTTTACCATTCACCCCCTAAATTTCTCATAGGATTCTATATCTAAGTAAAGAGTGACACCAAGTGTACAACATGAATGTAAATAGAATGCTATTTTCCAGGAAGATGTTGGCAACGTTTAGAACAATCTTTAAAACGTTGATGATGTGGCCTTACTGTAGGCATTTCTTTGAGATAGGTGGCCTTTTGATGTGCAACTAATATCCTAGATGCTTATCCGAGCTCAACTTGACACCTGACAATCCCTTTCATCTTCAAAATATTCATTATTCCAAGTTCGCAGCACTTGCACTGCAGATTGTCCTAAAACAACCAGTGAGTCCATGTGTTGTGAACTTTCTTGTAGGTGGATGTTTACCTCCAAAAAGGATTCCAACCTTTAAAACTTGCAAAAGAAGTGGTAAAAACCTTCCATAATCTGCTACAAACTCCTTGCAACATGAAGTAACCTTGGAGAAATCATATGAACATGTTAAATTTAGTTCAATACCCAAAATCATTTCTTAGGTTATAATTGTATGCAAACAAGTTAACCATGACAAAAATGATGTTGATGTGAAGTATTATCCTATATTCATATTTTTCTGTTACTCCTCCTAGTAGCCACCTTAGAAAACATATCTAGATTCCTTTTTGTTACTTTCTCTTTGAAGGGCTGCAAATATTCTTTTAATTTTATGATCTTGACTTGATAGGCTCTCTTCTGTTTATACACATTCTTGAGTTTCCTGCGAAGGGGTAAAGACCTCTTATCCATGAATCTTTCCTTATCAATATTATCCTCATATAGGTTTATCATATCCTTCATCTTGATTCAGGTCTCCAAATCCTTAATTTTCAATTTGTCATTTTCAGTTCTTGCTTCATGAGTCATTTGAAAGTAGGATTACTTTCATGTGGAGGAGTGTTGATATCAATAATCTATATGGGCTGCTTGGAAGGATGATCTTTGTCATTTTGTTGATATGAAGCTTCTGCTGCATCATATTCCATATGAACATATTGTTTAGTTTCCAATGTGGTGAAAGGTATTCCAAATTTGATTGTTTCTACTGCAACAGGTGGGAAAAAGATAATTGTATTTCCCTTCAAACTCCTTTCTTTGCATGATGATATATTCTTTGGTGTAGGTTCTTACAAAAGGGAAATTTATCTATCATGAGGTTGTGAGGGACCACCTTCAGTTGTTTTATCAATAATCTGTAAGGATTTATCACTCCTAGTCATCTTCCTCTTCTTGCTTGAATCTGAATGCATAGTCTTCTCAATAGGGGTAGGTGTTTGTCTTTTGGACTGTGGTGTATGAGCAATATGTGGATGAAAACCTGATGTAGTTAGGAAATTCTCCCATTCAATGTTAGTCTTCTTCAATTCTTCCAGTACTAACATCTTGATTAAACTAGAGTGAAAAACAATGGTATCCACTTGCTTGGACTTAGCTTAGACTCTATCTGACATTTTGCTAATACTCCTGAAAATATAAAAGGGAAGGTTCATGGACTCTTTCCTAGTGAATTTTAATATAAATCTGATATGGTATTGATATACCATGTTGAACCTTCCTTCACACATGAAGTACCTTTGAATGACTCTGAGATTCTTATCAAAATACTCCAGCATGTGGCTTCTTGGCACTCCATTGGATAGGTTTTCTCCTTGATATTCAGGTTTTAGGAATTCCTTGGAGAAACAAGAGTTCAAAGACATGGATTTAAACCACTTCTCACCATAATCATGTATCTTTGTGGCTACAGAAATAGATTTATTAGATACTTCAAACTCCATCAGACCCACCTTAGTCTTTGTCCCACTAAAGTTTAGTGAAAACTTCTTAGCTACTTCAAGATGTCCTCTTTGCATTTTCTCACAAAAATTGAGGTAACCCACCCTCTGGAAATACTCCTTGAAAAATGGTTCAGAATGGATGAGTTGCATATCATGTGGTTCAACTCTCACAATATGTCCCCCTTTGTGGATCTTCTTTCCTTACTGACTATCCATAATTATTGATTTGAAAACCTCTTGTACCCTCTTATAACACTTTGTTATGAGATATGTAATAAAACAAGAAAAATTAGGGTTTGATTATAGAGCTGACACAACTTAGGGTTTACTTGAATGAACAATTATGCACAGCAATAGTGTGAGGGTGAACAAGATACAAGTGGGAAGTGATAATATAGAAACGTAAATTCAAATCGATGGAAAATTTAGATAAGAAAAAATGAAGTAACTCTATATAAAACAGAGGGTTTGCAGCGCGCTGGTTAAGTTCGCAGTGCTAGTTTGCAATGTGAATTGAAATAGCTTTTTATTAAATAATTGCAAGTTTTTCCACACATGAGTAGAAACATATGAGATGAATGGTTAAGACCTCATCCCTGGGCGAATATCAACTGAAAAGGGTTTGATATATCAAGAAACAGAGGGTTCATAACGTGGAGTCTGCAGTGCACAATTTGCAACGCAGATTTGGCAGTGGATAATGTTACTTTTTGCAAGAGGAAACTGTAAGATGACCTTGTGGGATAACAATATTGAAAATGGCTAGGGTTTAGGACACCAAATATGTGGGTTTTAATGGTGCAGAGAGTTGGAAGTACATAGAACATTTAACAGATTGCAGTGCAGGAAGAATATACAACAATTTTACATTTTGAATCAACCATTTAAGCAACATGCAATCACGAAAGGAGTACCTAGTGTGTATGAACTTGGGCTGGTGTATCATGAACTCAAGTGGGACTTAGGTGGAAGCATCCAATCCTTTTCATCTACTACAACCAGTTTGCAAGGCCAGTTTTCAAAATCTAGTAGTGTGCTTCATTCAAACTGTAAGAGTTGTTCCTTGAAACAATCCTGAAAATCATAATGAATTGAATGTGTCGAAGATGATGAGATCTCCCCTGGCACGTTTTCAAAGTGAAATGATGAGAGATTAGTGCATAAGGTACTTCCTGTCAAGGTGAAAACTTTTAGGTGAGTTTGCAGCAAGTAGATCTGACATTCGACTTGACCTTCAAACTGTTGATAATGACATAATGGAACTTTTGTACACACCTTTGAGACAAGACATATGATGATGATGGTTTTAAGACTAGGGGTGTGACCCATTTTGACCCTTACTTTTTTCATGATGATGAAAAATATCATGAAACCAAGGCTCTTACAAAGACTAAAATCAAAACTATGCTCATGGAAAAATCAAACATGAGTTATGACATGAGACACAACTTCAAAACCTAAAACTTTAAAGACCCTATGACTCAAACCTAGAAATCTAAAAATATTTTCACCCCTACACATCCTATGTGCTAACACAATCCACCCTTAAATATAATGATTCACCCACACCTAACACATAGTTTAGACATGACAATAAGGGTCATACACTTAATTCGTGACCAATCCCATGATGCCACGTGGAACTGTATAGGCACGCTCCATCACCATGGCATACGCAGACCCATCCAATTGGAGTTGGATGCTACAATAAGGGAAATTTGACACTTCGGCTCTTCAACGTTTAACAAATACTCTTATATTCTCGAATCCCCCAGAGTCCCAGAGTTCCAATGTTCCTAGCCACGTACTCTGGCCTTCGACCTTCAGGATATTCTTACCCCTTGTACCTTATGTTTCCCAAAGTAAGACTTTGTAAAAGTGTTTATGTTGTCCTTCCACTAGTAGATCGAACGATTGAGAAAGGATCAACGGACACTCAGATCAATGGCTCACATAGCTCCCAAATTATTCCCCATGATCAATGATTGGTGAGATTTCGTCGCTCTAGGATTTCGTTACTTTGTGTCCCTTACAATCCTTAACCCAATAATTCCATGAAAGGTTACCTACCAGAGAGGTCATAAAGCAGGGATGATTTTTTGTTGTCGGTTGATGGTAACACTTACTCTATCCTTCCACTATAATCAATATAATGATTGAGAAGGGTCTCGAAGGATCCTTAGATCTATGGCCCACGTTACTTTGCGACTTCGACATTAGATGATTCCGACCGTTTAACACATTTTTACTCATGGAGTGGGCCAATGCCGAATTTGACAATAGAATATATCCAACGGTGAGGAAATATACTAAAGGTCATTATATCTATGGCCCACGTTACTTCGCAACTTCGACATTCATGAATTCCGATCGTTTAACACCCTTTTACTCCTGGAGTGGGTCAACAACAAATGACTATAGGAATCACCAATCCAATCAATGACTAAGGTTGATTGCTTAATCTAAGGGTTTTGATAGCACCCGAAATGTAAATGGACGGCTACAATAGCACAATCCTTTTTACAAAGGGTCTTCTTTGTGCAATACCTTATGTAACGTACCGAGCCACCCCCAGGCTGGACACACTACCTCAAGATCACACTTCTCTAATTGATCTCGAATTATGGTAACAATTAATTCGAAATCAAGCATGAAAGAATGCAATAATGACAGATTCAATAATCAAGATTCATGCTAAACCATCCAATAAAGGAACAATGTTCAATGAAGAACAATAACTAACAAGTAGGCACATTATAAATATGAATCTCAGAGATAATAATAATACACATCGGAATATAAATATATAGAAAACATAGAGAGCACTTGTCTTTGATTAAACCATCATCAATTGGTTGCAGACCAAGGATGTTCCTCCCAACCATAGACATTGATGTTCCAATTCTCAACAACAGGTCACCCCCAAGCCAGGGCTATGAATCCACAAGGACAGGTCTTAGGGAAAATCTAAAACACACAACAGTTGGATAATAAGATCTCACGTTTTCCCAACCACAAAACAATCCTAATTTCCATCTCTCTTTCCCCTTCAACCTCCACAACCCAAATGGATGAACCCCTTTCTCTACCATGCAGTCCCTCAATTTGTTCCATTTCTCTCTGGGGATCTAGTGCTACTAGTCAGGAAAAATCAATGCCAGAA
>SNQJ01S0143303.1:14389-24483 GCA_010110895.2 Picea sitchensis
GTTGCAAATTAGTTGCTTTCTTATCTTGTTTTGTATAATTTGTATCTATTGTATCATTGTTGTATCTCTTAGTTATTCTTAGATCTATTAACTTTGTAGATAGTTGTTTCTTTCATTCTTTTGTATCTAGTCTTAATTGTTAAATCTTGTTTCTAATAATTCTTTTGCAATCCTGTTGTAATCTTTGTAGATTCTAAACCCTCCTTAACTTAGTTGACCCCTTGCCCAATCTTAGGCACTAGTCTTAGTTGACTCAGGAAAGGGCTTGCTTCTCATTGAATTATTGCACCTTGCATTGTTGACTTTCATATAGGCTAGATCCCCAAAACCGTTAATCAATTTAAAATCAACTCCTAGAACACATTAATCACTCACATAGTAAATAGGGTCTACCCCTCTTGGCTTCCCTGGGAGTAAGCCTAGACGGAAGATCTTCAAGTCGAGGTGACAGTGGGCTTGAACCTAGGCATTGTGCCTTCAAGGAAACACTAAGTGGATTGGACTTAGTCCACATTTGCAAGTGTGTATAAGGATGGAAACACTGCCTAGGTGTTAGCTAGACTGAGTGAAGATTTTCACCAACTAATGATTAGACCTCTAGAGTGCCCGAGAGCATCCACTGCTAAAAAATACCAACTCGAGGATATGGGGGAAAGAGAGATGATGGCTTTATCTATTTCTTGCATAGTTTCCTGAAGTAAAATTATAGAGGGCTAGGGTAGGTCCACCAACCATTTTATGGTCAATTTTCTTGAGGGATTAACAAAACCCCTGCAGTTTAGTGAAAGAATGATCATTGAGGGGGGGCGCAAGGGAAATTTCTCCAAGGGCCCTAAGAAGTGATTGTTCTTTTCCAAAGCGAACCTCCAAATTCACTTGTTTTTTAGTGAGGGAGAGGAAGGATTTCCTTCCTCTCTGAGAGGTTTTTTGTTTCAAATTTGAGTGTTGTCTAAGGAGATGGGGAGGGGAGGTCAATTTTGGATGAAGGGAAGGAGAGGGAGGAGAGGAGAGGAGGGGGGGNCGGGGGGAGGGGTCAGCAGGGTAGGGGGTGGGAATGAGAGAAAGATTCAGAGGCTCAGAGAGACCAAAGAGGGTAGCAAGAAAATATGGGGCTTGGTTGGGGGGACAAAGGGGAAGAGAGAAAGGGAGGGAACCAACTGGGAATGAATCTGTAGACAGAGAAGATGAAAAAAATGAGAGATTATTTGACTTACATGATGAGATGTTTGCTCCTCATTCATAAGGTGGGGAGATATGAATGTTGTGGCTAGAGCCATCCTTCTCCAATTTTCTCTGCATGAACTACTTGCGATGAAGGGGAGATCTGACTAGAAGGAGTGGGAGTCGATTTAGAGGGATTGAATTGGGAATAAATGTCATACTTTTTGACCCACATTTTTTACCTCTGATATCCTTCAAAATCCTTGTAGAGATGGTCGTAGGAGTGGCATTTCCCACATCAAAAAGGGATGCCTTCATAATCCATACTTTGGTGATAGTTGTTCTATCCCAATTGAATTGAGATAGAGTTCTCTAGGCCACCAAAGAGTTTTATACCCACCAATATTCATGTCATTCCCATGTATCCTAAGTTTTTGTAGGAAGTGTTGACTTTGTAAAATAAAACCAAGGCGTTCCCAATTTCCTTGGAGACTTCCTCAAACCAGAAGATGAGAAGGAGACTTGGAAGGAAGACCCACACTAGGGTGATAACCGGTCTCTCTTTGTGGGAATCAAAATCAACTGACCACTTCTTGAGAAATAGAGCCTGTGAACCCCAGCTTCACCACGAGAGAAGGAGCTTGTCCACGTCTGTTGATGTGTGAGTAATACAAGTGAGCCAACCCTTAGATAGGGTTAGGAATTTTGGCTCATATCCAGGAATTGGGAGGAAAGGAGCCCAAGTCCAAGACCTCATAGTGTCTCTAGTCATCCTTTTGTTAGTGAATCAACCAATAAGCAACACGCTCTCCATTTGAGTGATTTCATTCAGTTGCACTCCATCGCCTAAGACTAGGTTTACTTCCTAGACCTTGCACTTGACACATTTTATTCTTGTTTGAATGCCAACCATGGATCCAGAGAGTGGGTTTGTAGAGGAGAGGGTTGGGGAAGGGGCTTATGCACATCCACTCATGGGCATGTGTCTAGAAAACGTCCAATGAATCCCTGGTCTGCGATCTTATGAGAGTTTCCTTCGCAATAAAGTATATCTGAACACACTAGAGGACGAGGGTTGTGGGGATGATGAAATCATCGGAAGAGGGAGGTGGTGGATGTGATTGAGGGGAAAGGGGAGTACATGAGGAGGGAATCAAACATAGAGAGGGACGTTTGATGGGATAGGGGTTTGCAGTGGGTGAGACAAGGTCTACATCACCTATCTGTTGAGATGATGGGAGAGAGTAGGGTGTCGGAGATGAACCATGTGAGGTATGGGAGAGACAATACTTGTCAAAGACAAGGGTGGTGATGTCAAATCCCATGAGGAGAGAGGAGTGAGATTCATTGATCACCGATGAAGACCAGATCTAGGCTTCGACCAACAAGTCGTTGGAAAATTCAAGGAGTTCCTCCTCCATTTGGATGTAAGATCCCAACCACATTAATGGAACCAGGGGCCAAAGAGGAAAAAGGGGAGGCGAGGTGCGGAAACAGACACGACCTACAACAACGATGAAAAAAAATAGCCAAGTGGGTTGTTGACCACCTATTTTGACTAGAGGTCAATGTCATGTGTCATGAAGCTTTGTACCTTAAGGTGCAACTTGTTTTTGAAGACTTATGGTTTTCAGTAGGGCAATTTTTGCCCATGTCACGTCTTTCTATTCTCCCCTGCGTGGGATAATAATGTAATAGGTCAGCATGAGTCATATTTTAGGTTACTTTCCTAGGACTTTATCATTAGGGAAGTCCTTTCATCGAGTGTTTTTTTTCCTCGGCTAATTAATCTGGCCTAACAAACCATTTTAATTATCCTTAAGTTTTTCACTCACAATAATCCTCCAAAGTGGTGAAAAGTGTTCTAATGATCGATCTCAATGAGTGAATAAGGTCTAGGAATGTTGTAAAATACCATGCTAGACATCTTCTAGAGTTTTGCAGAATTATGTTAAGTTTTGATAGTTTTTTTTTAATTTATTAAAATTCTTCATTTAATGGAAATTTTAATTATTTTTTAGGTAAAATGTACAAATTTGGTCCTTGGGGATTTTTATAGGGGTGTGAGTACTAAAACGCAAATGTAAAAGGACCCCCTACACCCTTGGACCAAGTTTCAGCTCAATTGGACAAGTTTTTTAAGGTCATTGCCCATGAGGAGTTAGAGTCAGTCAAAAGTCGAGATTTAATTGGCTAAGGTAAAAAGCCAAAAAATTGTAAAAGGTGATTAAATACATGAGAGAGAGAGGGAAAGGTTCCCTAACCTATTTCCTATGTTGGAAGAGTAATTTTCCACTTAAAGAACCCCCCCTTGCTAAGTCAACAACTTAAAGTGATGTTTCCCTAGGAGAGGTGCGCCCCCCTTGCTCACCTACTTGGTCAAACTTAAAAATTAAAGAGAGATGACTCTTAAAACCTTAAGTGTGCCCCCATTAGAACCTAACCTCATGTTTAGTGAGTTGGAAAGGTGTTTTCCCCCTTCCCCTTTCAACCCTCAAACCCTAACCTCTATCAAAACCCTAAAAGTGTGCCCTCCTTGACTTTGCCCTCCTTACTTTGATGTGTGACCCTTGGAGCTCATCCAAGGGAGGACTTTACTTTCTCCAAAGTATAAAAGAATGCCTACCCCTCCTCATTGATAGATTTATTCTAATAGCAAGTTTATGCTACCCAAATCTCTCCCATTCTACCTCATTAATAGAAAATATTTGGGGGATCTATGGTGTGCATTAGGAGTATTCTTGATGTTGTGCTTAATTATTTATTGAGGTGATATCATTGCTTTGTTCTTTTGTATTTATTGTTTACATTGTCTTGATTAGGAAATCCAAGCAAAGTACTTTGCTTGGGGAAATTGATAGTAGTATTACTATTTCTCTTGTGGGTTTATTTTAAAGAATTTCGAAAGTATTTTGCAAATTCTCTTTGATATACTCACCTCCTTATTTGGTTTTGTAGCAAGTTTTATCTCATTTTCAAGTCACCAAAGGGTTGGAAGAAGCAAATTTTAGATCTGGAAATTTGTTTATTCAACCAACATAAGACTCCAATATTTTTTTGTCTTTCCCAATTGATTTGAAACAATTTTTTGTTTTGAAATAGTCATCTACAATCATTTTTTATATTCATATTTTTATGCTAAAAAATTATGTTTATTACACTAAGAGAAATTAATGAGTTTTTGAGTGTTTTGCAACATTTCCAGCAAGCATTTGTTTGTTGTTGTTTTATAGATTCTCTCCAGAACAAGAGGAGGTGTTGCCCATTTCAACCCTCAAAACACTCCAAGGAAGTCTCTTATAGATTAGGTATCAAACCCCCTTCATTCTATCTTATTCTAAGCATTGTAAGTAGCCCAAGAGAGTCTCTTGGGATTGCATTCTTTTCCTTAAAGTTAAAAGTTTGTTTTGTAAATTAGTTTAGTTTCCTACACCTTGCAAAGTGATTAGGTTATGCCAATCCATGCAATATCGTAAGGCTATATCATTTTAAAATTTTTGTTTTTCATTTTATTGTTTGCCCCACTTCTCTCTTAAAGAGAAGGTTGTGTGGCTAGTTCAATTCTTTAATTAAGTTATTCTTTATTTTCACCCACCTTGGCACAAAACCGGTAGGCTTGTCCTCTTCCTTGTGCAATTCTTGTGAGGTTGTATTGTTATTTACATTTTTTCCCACCTTTTTCCTTAAGGAAAAGTTGTGTGGCTAGGCAATTGTTAATTTTCATTTCAAGTAATTTAATTTATTAGTTTGTGCCCACACCTTGCATTGTGTTTGGCTCTTCCAACCTTGCAATATCATGAGGCTAGGACTTTTATTTTCTTTGGAAAGTAATTTAACTTGTGCCCTGTCTGTACCCTGTATTTCTTTCCCTTGCCACTTTTGGATTTGGGAAAGAAAGAAAGGGAAAGGGATTGTGAGGCTAGTTTAATTAGGCACTCAGTCATTTCATTCTTTCAATCACCAAAATAGAGTGACTTGGGATGCTACTTGAGGTTGAAGTCGGGGACGTCTTCATGACACTACGTATCCCTCTTGTTGAGTGCCCAAGCATTCTGAATCTGACCTGTGGAGCAAGGAAGTACCTTGTTTGTCCTTCTTCTTGAGCACCCAACATTTCCTTTTGGTTTAAGGGATAGGGATTTGGGGTAGTCACATAGTATAGGCTTGCATCTATCACACCTTAATTCCCCCTAATTCAAGAGAGACTTAAAATGTACTAAAATCAACCTACACACTACATTTACAACATTCATTTCTTTCAAGTTCAGTTATCTTTATTTTCAAGTTGTGCAACTTTATTTTCGAAGCAATTTACCTTTCAAGTTGTGCAACTTTACTTTCGAAGCAATTTACCTTTCAAGTTGCACATTTTTACTTTCAAAGTAATTTACTTTCTACGCATTTTAACTTTCCAAGCATTTTCAATTTCATGCTATCCCTATCATGGTGAATATCTATATGAGTTGATGTATCATTGTTTATTGTGTTGAAAATATTCTTTCATCTTGGATTAGTTATTTCAAGCTAAGTCATTTCATCGTTTAATCCATTGTGTAAATATTTCATGTTGTATTTCATTATGTAGATATATGTTGTAATTTTGTAATCAAACTTTGGGTATATTTTAGGCACTGGACTATTTTTGTATCGTAAATAAAAGGTTTGCTTGTCATTTGAAAAGTTGCATTTTGATTTGCTTGTCATTGGGTTGAGCATCCTTAAAAAACCAAATTAACTCCTAGATCACTAATTCAACCTTAACATAGTTAAATAGGGTCTACCCTCCTTAGCTTCCCTAGGAGTGAGCCTAGTCGAAAGAAGTCCATACCGAAGTGACTGTGGGTTTGGACTTAGGCTTGTGCCTCCAAGGACACACCAAGTGGGTTGGAGACTTCTCCACGCTTGTAGATGTGTATAAGGACTGTAACATCATTAGCGTTGTTGCCAGGGATAAGTCTCTTATGCTTGGTTAATTGACAAACTCTAATTAATTCTTTAAAAACTAAGTAATAAAACTTTCCCTAAAAATTTTAACTTGAGTTGTGTTATTTGACATTGCTTAGTCTCCAAGTGGTGACTCCATTTGATAATTCTTTGAGGTATACTACTAGGAGCAATCCAGAAGCGTTGGTTTATTCCTTTCATGAACCCAAAAAGGTGTATAGGAGGAGAATAAACAAACTTTCTCCTCGTAGGCTACTTGAAAGTCTTGGAGAAGAAGAAATATATGATATCCATCTGTTGTTTGCGCGTGGTAATACTACAACAACTAATTCTAATTCAACTATGGATGACCTATTGAGACCATTTAACTTTACAAATATTCAAGGTGTTCCTCATGCTATTCCTGACAAATTTCTCTCAACTAGGAAATTTCCTGCCTTTAAGGGAAACAATGGTGTTGGTGTCAAATCTCACTTCTTGAATTTTGACTTTTGTGTCAGTTAGTGGTGTAATGGCCACAATCATGAGGATGTCAAGATGAACCTCTTTGTGTATTCTCTAGAAGGGGATGAAGGTGAGTGGTTCTCAGAACAAGATCCTAACAAATTTAGCACCTTGGCTTAAATTCAAAAGGCTTTCAGGGAAAGATGGGGTGATCAGAAAGAGGATCGTCATCTATTAGCTTCCCTTAGTACAAGTCAAAAGAAAAAAAATGAGACCATGGAAGAATTCAATAAGAAGTTTAACGACTTGGTAAAAATCCTCCCTGCAACTATCAAGCCTTCTGATGCATCTATTTTAATTCATTACATGGAATCCCTTGAGGGATAAATTAGATATCAATTGAGGGATAAGGATCCACAAACTCTAAGGTATGCACAAAACTATGCCATAAGGATAGATAAGAATATGCAACATGCTAGGAAGTCAAACATTCCTAGTTTCTCAAGAGGAACTTCTTCCAAAACCTATGAGGAGAAGAAGAAGAAGGTTGAAAACCAAGAGTCTTCTAGTGATGGTATAAAGAAGCTCACTCAACTAATTAAGTAGATGGAGGTTAACCATGCTAATCAAATGAATGCCTTACAAAATAGGTTGATAGCCATGGAGAGGGATAAATCTAATAGATCCCATCATAAGCCAAATGATAAATGGCCAAAAATACCTCCACCTCAAGATCAAAGGGCTTCTACTAAAATCCTAGGTCTTTCATGTTCTAGTACACATCTTCTCAAGATGTTGTCTGTACCCATCTTGTATAAGTGTCCTGAAATCAATTGATAGTCTACATCCCTGACTACCAGATTTTTCTTCTGTGCAGTGTTGAATTATTGTGGAGCAGTCCATGTACTCAAGTATTGAATGATGTCTGTGAAATATTCATCAGTTACTTGGACTGAAAATAACTTTGCATCGGGAAAATTGTACTCTAGATTCGTAGGTTCCTCTCCATTAGTGATCCTCAATAGGTGATCAGGTCTTGCATTCAACTTCGCTAGTTTGACTATCACTTTGAAGTCAAATTCCTGGAACAACAATAACCATCTACAAATTCTCCCCTCCAACACTGGCTTATTTACGAGGTATTTGAGAGTTGAATGGTTTGTAAACATCTTGAAATGTTTTCCCAATAAGTAATTTCTGAACTTCTGAAACGCATAGACCATAGCTAAGCCTTCTCTTTCTGTGGTATTGTAATTTTGCTCCAATTTTGACAGTTTTCTGCTAGCAAATGCTATAGGATGGTCCAATTCTCCAACTCCTGGCTATGCTAGAATAGCTCCAAGTATTATGGATGATGCATCTACATGCACATGGAATGTCTTTTCCCAATCTGGGAATACTAGTATTGGTGCGGTTACCATCTTCTCTTTCAGGGTGTCCAATCCTCGTTGACTGTCCTCATTCCACCGAAACTTGTTGTCTTTTCTTAAAATTTATCCATTGGCGCAGTGATCTGCGCATACCCTTTTATGAATTTCCTATAGTATCATGTGTGTCCCAATGTTTATCTTAGCTGACGCACTGATTTTGGTGGTGGTAGATTATTCAATTTTTAGACATGACAAACAGATTCCTCAATTCGAAGGTTACATTTGAACTTAATCATTATAGCGATAAGATGGTTACAATGGAGTGAATTTATATATTGAATTATCAAAAGATTTATTTTTTCCATCGCTATCAATTTTTTATTTTCACTTATGCATCCACTCCACTCAAATAATAGATGAACAACCATGCATTGCGTGTAGTAGTGGTTGAATACCTATAAATAAACAAATTGATCGAAGACACCAAATTGATGTATGAGACCCTCTTGTTGTGGGATAAGGGATCCCACATACCCTATCCCCTCTAGATTTGAAACCGTAAATCCTTAGAAAGAAACATAAGTTCTTAACCATTAAGCTCATTTAAGTTATACAAATATGAATTAAGTTGTACAAATATGAATTATGGTACTTCATGTTGAGGAGTTTCATTATAAGAAACAATATTTGGATTTTTACATTTATGTGATTATACTACTCATTATCAAGATGTGGAAGGAAAGTAACTATGGAAAATGATTATTCAATTTTAAGACATGACAAAAAGATTCCTCAATTCGAAGGTTACATTTAAACTTAATCATTATAGTGATAAGATGTTTACAATGGAGTGGTTTGAATGATGGTGCTCAAGTTCCCTACCAATGTTTTCACCTTTACATGGTAAAATTTCATGCTCAAACCAGTGGATTAGACATTTCATTCTAATCATGGAGATGTGAGGGTACCAAGGCAAGATTGAAGGTAGGTTTACAATGGCATTTATTTTTGAATTTCCTTAATAGTGGAACAATACTTTGTAGTCTAAGGATAACATGGCATTTTTACTTATTTAAGTCCTTATGCTAACATTTAAGGATTCATTCTGCTTATCTTCAATTTTTGAAGTATAGTTGTTGGGCGACCTTGAAAGGTCATGTTCTCCTTTGTGTTGGCATCATTTTGTCAGTTCTTCCCAAAATGAGCATTGATTACTATCAAATTCTCATCATCTATTCGTGGACCAATTCATTTTGGTATTGCTAAATTTGCTAATTTTCTCCTTTTATTGATATCCTTAATCTGTTTCATTTTGGCATGTTAAATTCTCCCATTCTCCCATTTTCTTGGTATCCTTGATTTGTTTCAAGGACTTGGTGTTCAATCTTCAAGATCATTTTTTGTTCAATAAAACATTTCTATGTATATTATGAAAACGTCTCACTTCATGACCTCTTTCTCCAGCGTTCCTCATTTTGTCTCTATCTTTGAGTAATTCATCCCTTGGCAACAATGATTGTGGGTGAAATTCCCTTTGGGATATGACTAGCATACTCAAAACCTTATCCCCTTTTACCTACATTTCCTCCTTCCCTCTTTCAAGTCATTGTCATAAATTTTCTCATCAAGAAACCACTCCTTTCATTCTTCCTACATAGAGATAATATAAACCAATTGGTTTATTTTAATTTGGTCTTTCACATCCCTTAGGGATCACTCTTTCAATGGCAATGAAGGTTAATAATATTATTCATTTCAATAAGTTTTTTTTAGACAATTATAAATCCCATGACACCTCAGAGAATGTTGTCAATCCTCCATGTGATATATGTTACAGTGAGTATAAGAAGAGAGTCCCTCAATTATAAGCCAATCCTCTCATTCTAAACTTTCTTCCCTCTAATGTAATATCCCTGAGGCTGAACCCAAATGTAATGTAAATGAAAATGTACTTAAGCTGGTGAGTTGTTTGATATCATTTTTGTATGCACATTTCATGGCATAGTGCGTGCATGTACTGCGCAGTGAAATGATGAAGTGTGCACATTCCAAGATACCGCGTGCAGCATCTTAAGTGCACACGATTGTGAGGCCAACGAGCCTTTATGTATATGTTGTGTTTTATAGGCTAGTGAGCCAGTTATTATAAGCTAGGATGATTATGTTAGGATTAGG
>SNQJ01S0143303.1:24493-42402 GCA_010110895.2 Picea sitchensis
AGAATTATAGAGGCTGCCAAATCAGATTTGCAATACAAGGAATTAGTGGCAAAATTACAACAAGGTATTTTGCAGCAGAAAATTGAGGAATACAAGATAGATAATGATGAAATTCTCATGTACAGGGGCAAAATTTGTGTACCAAATTCTCAAGAATTGAAAAGCCTGATATTGAGAGAAATGCATAATGTACCTTATGCTGGGCACCCAGGATATCATAAAACTATTGCAGCTATCAAGAGCCAATATTATTGGTCAGGCATGAAGAAAGAGGTTGTTGAGTTTATTGCCAGATGTTTGGAATGTCAAAAAGTAAAGGCTGAGCATAGACACCCAGCTGGTTTGCTACAGTCATTACCCATTCCTGAGTGGAAGTGGGAAGTTGTAACAATGGATTTCATCACCAAACTATCCAGAATAAACAAGCAACATGATTTTATCATGGTAGTGGTGGATAAGCTTACTAAAGCTGTTGATTTTGTTCCAGTTAAGCTCACTCACAAGGTAGCCAACATTGTTTATTTTTATATGAAGGAAATTGCTAGATTACATGTCATAACAAAGACAATTGTGTTTGACAAAGATCCAAAATTTACCTCAAAATTTTGGAAAGGATTATTTAATGGATTTGGAACAAATTTGAATTTTAGCACAACTTATCATCCAGAATCAGATGGCCAAACAGAGAGAGTGAATCAAGTGATTGAATATATGTTGAGGATGTACGTGATGGATAAACCATCAAAAAGGGAAGACTACCTACACTTGGTAGAGTTTTCTTACAACAATGGATACCAAGCATCTCTAAAGATGAGTGCATTTGAGGCACTGTATGGCAGAAAGTGCAACACACCGGTAAGTTGGGATAACCCAGCATATAGAGCAGTGGTTGGACCAGAATTACTCAGAGAAATGGAGGAGCAAATGATAAAAATTAAACAAAATTTAAAGGTTTCCCAAGACAGGCAGAAAAGCTATGCTGATAAGGCCAGAACTCGCAGGGAATTTAAAGTGGGTGATCATGTATTCTTGAAAGTGAAAGCCAACAGAAGTTCCTTGAAGTTGGGAAATTGTTCAAAGTTGGCAGCTCACTATTGTGGGCCATTTGAAATCCTAGAGAGGATTGGTCCAGTAGCTTATATGATTTCATTGCCTGCATCTATGTCTATTCATAATGTATTCCATGTATCATTGCTAAAGAAATATATACCTGATGTTAATCATGTTATTGATTGGAATGTGGTTCAGGTGGAGCAAGAAGGCGCTTTCCAAGTGTATCCGGTACGCATTCTAGATTGGAAAATCAGACAGCTCTGGAACCGAGCCATAGGGTTTGTAAAGGTCCAATGGATCTGGTACGGTCCTGAGGGCTACTTGGGAGCACAAGGATGCAATGCGAGCAGAATACCCACATATTTTTTAAGATTTTTGAAGTTTTGTTGTATATGGGTACATGATGCACTGAGGACAGTGCATAAATAAGGGAAGGGGATTGTAATATCCCTTGGGCCAAACCCAAATGCAATGTAAATGAAAATGTACTTAAGCTGGTGAGTTGTTTGATATCATTTTTGTGTGCACATTTCATGGCATAGTGCGTGCATGTACTGCGTAATGAAATGATGAAGTGTGCACATTCAAGGATACCACGCGCAACATCTTAAGTGTGCGTGATTGTGAGGCCAGCGAGCCWTTGTGTATATGTTGTGTTTTATAGGCTGGTGAGCCAGTTATTATAAGCTAGGATGTTTATGTTTAGATTAGGCTGAAGAGCCTAGATGTTAAAGGCCAGTGTACCTATTTTTGTATATGTCTCATAATTAATATAAAATACATCGTTGTGCGCAGACCGACCACGATAAAAGAGATGGGGGACTAAACTCCAATGGTTAGGGAAAGGGAGGGGCTAAGTTAAGGAAAGGGGCTAAGATAGGGAGCTTAAGCCAAAAATGAATATTATATTAATATTTCTTAAATATAACGTATTGATAATTATTTTATCCTAAGTTCTAAAGTTGGGGACAAGTGGGCTAAAGTAGATCCCAACATGCATACATATTGTTGGGACTTATTTCATTTCCTATCATCTTTTCCATCATTCTTCCCATCATTGCTTCCATCATTTAGTCATCCAGTCAATCATCCATGAGCATGCACACACCCATTGAGATATCTTTTGTACCTTCATGATTGTACCCGAACCTGTATCCATGGCCATTTTGTGAGGGTGTAGTTGGTTAGCCTAGGAGTTGGATTGAAGAAGCGGGTTGTCAGGCTCATGGGATATTGAAGAGGCGGGTTGTTAGGCCCGTGAGAAATTCTCTGAGTGAGAGAATTGTTAGGAATTGATTTCCTGAAGGTGATAAACTACAACTACAATGCTCTGAGACTTTATGTCCGGCCTATTGTTGAAGCTCGGAAAGGAAGTGGGGCAGCCGAAGGACTGTTGAGCAAAGAAGGGGCACACTTCCTGGGTGGGACAAGAATGTGGGGAATGAAGGACTATAGGCTGTGAGTTTGAGTTGGCACCTGTGACTGAGTCTTTCTTGTTGTCTATGAGCCTTTAGCCTGGTTAGGAATCGCTTTACCCGGGTGGAGTTTAGTCCCAGCTCGGGGGTGACTCACTGTTGAGAGTGATGAACAGTGTGGTCTAAGGCTGGGAGGTTCGTGGAAGTTATGCACGTAGTTGGTGAAATTATTACCAAGATAAGTGTCAATTGTGTGATAAATTTACATGCTGCATTGTTATTTACATGCTTCTTTTTATGGGTTGTCATATGTGCGGTTATAACTGTGTTTATTTTATGAGTATTTCCTATAAATGTTGCATGTATATGTTTACTGTTATTTCAGTGTGAATCCATGTATGTACAGATGTATTTGTATGTTCACGTTTTATATATAATTTTTTCGCAAGAGTTATATGTATATGTATCTTAATTGCATGCAGTTTGAAAAAGTTATGTGGCATAGCTCAGTTGGATACTAGGTATGTTACAATATGTTCCGCGGAGAGAGCACAAGTGTTCTCTAGCGTAGCGTGGCCCGACATGGATGGTCGGGGACGTTACATCTAAGATCCACCTCACACCAAGCCCAAATTGATCCCAGTCCCCATATTCCTTCTTTAAGGGCGACATTTATGGTATGCATCCAACAATTGGCTAGATATTATGTTGAATGACATCATGAGTTCTTTAGGGATTTAGTATATGAAATCAAAATGTAGAGTTGAGAAGAGAGCAAGATGAGGAATGAAATCAGACATTGCAACCTATTTTTTTTCTCTTCTATTGATCATATATCCTCTTATGGGCCGAAAATCCTACTACATGCCACTACTATCATTGCATAATGGTCGTAAGAGATATCGTTGATTGCTTAGTTAAAAGATTTGGATGTGATTTAAAAAAATTTGTTGACAAAATGGATACTTTGCTTAGTTGATCTAAGGAATTTTTACATTCCCAGTGAACTTCTATGAGTCCCGATATGTCTAATGACCACTCCTTAATCTTATCTACAATCGAATTTGTATCTCAATTAATCCTCCATCAATTGAAATTAATGTACCTAGAGAGGATAATATGGGGTACCTAGGAATGTGCTTAAGGGGATAATAAATGTAATGTGGCCACAATAATATAATAGACCCACCATGTAATGAAAATAAAATAATATAATAATATGGGGCAGTTGACATAGACCCCTAGGAATACTCAAGAGAAAGTATAAATACATCAGTATCATTGTATTGGAGGTTTGTTGGATTGTATCATCTTGTAGAAAACATGGCTTGTGGAGTGATTCCTTCCATAAGGAGCATTTGATAGTGTTACCCTACCTTAACGGTTCTTCTCTCTATATTATTGTGTTGTTCATGGTGAATGTTTTGGTATATTTGGAGTTCAAGGATTTATCTATGAAGTTTTATGGTTTATTCTCTCTTATATCTATCAAGATTTACTACATCCAACAATTCCGACAAGATAATGCAAGCATGAAGTTTTTGTGGGCTCTAGTTGATAGTGGTAATGCCACTTGTCCCTTCATTTTTGAGTTACTATATAACTTGGGAATATTATTTCAGTCACATACCTACACTCCCCAAATCCATCCTTGGGAAATGGGCCATGCTTATCCTATAAGCACAACATATGTTGAAGAACAATATATGTTGAGAAACATTATTGATGATTTGAAATGAATGTTGTTCATCTCTAACTCCAAGCTCCAAAAATTTAGTTTTTATGTGTCTTTTTGTATTTGATTCCCAATAGGCCAAGGAAAACATAGAGATCCCTAATCAACCCACTGGACAATATGATAATCAACAACAAGGAGTCTGTAATCCCCAACTCTTATCAATTTGACTATGAGGGTTGATCCAATGCAAGATCAAATGCCCTAGGAGTATGGACCCAATATTTAAGAAGATGATTATGCTAATTTTGTCATCGGTATTCCTACACTATATCAAAATAATATGCAATTGGTTCATGGAATTACTCTCTTTGTATTTTTGTTTCAATTAATTTACTATGTTTACAGTATAAGTAGTCACCCTAGAGGTGATGTCATTGTTCATAGATATAGATATTGATACTCTTTTTGTTTGAAGTGATTTGATAATGGGATTCAACAAGGTAAACATGATAGGCCAATCGTCTAGTGTTTTGACAAACAAGGAATTTAGGATCCCCGCATTAAATTCAAAATATCTCCAAAGATTATATTTTCTTAGGAATTCATGATCGACATATTTTTTTTTTCCACTTTTACTCAATCCCTGAAAACTTGAAAGTGTCAATTTATGATAATAAACCTTAATTTCATAAAATTTGAGATATGAAAGAAAAATCTAAACTACTAAACTATGAATTTTGATTTTGAAAATGTCAATATCAACCTTTCTAAATTGCAAAATTGGATTTTGAAAGTGGCAATATCAAATTTCAAAAGTGGGAGTTTCGAATAATTTCAAACCCAAAAAGTGCGAATTTTGATTCCAAAAGTGTGAATTTCATTTTGAAAAGTGACAATTTTGATTATGAAATTGTGAATTTTGATTCTAAAAGTTAGAATTTTAGTCTTTCATTCCATATCTCTTTTTCATATGGACAATGTACAATAAATGGTTTACTCATTCTCCATATTTTTTACACATTATACACCATGCTAGCCCATGCCAGTTTATTTTTTTACCATTATCCAAGTAAGGATTTTTTTAGAAATTTAAACATTTGAGAGGATATCCCAACTTCCAAATTCCCCCCCACCACCATTTGTTATACCTTGATTCTTCCTCTTCCACTTTTTTCTACACTTCCTAATTTAATTGTGCAGGTCCCTGATTTTTGTTCTTTGGCTACAGACATGTGAATTTCAATTCTAAAAGTGTGAATACATTGAACATTTTATTTTTGTATATCAATGCATAATATGACTATAGAAGACATTGCTAAATATATCAATACTAAAGAGATGCAATAAAATAACCTAAACCAAGTGATGATGACAATCATTGCATTGTAGTGTTGTGTTTTTTCAAAGCAATTTAAGGAAATGTACAAAAGAGTTCCATGTAAACAAAAGACAAAGTCTATGAGCCAATTCTTTTAACAACTTCCTCACCTTAATTACAAACATTTTAACTTTGTGGAAAACTTATTCACAAAACCCACATCCTAAGTAATGAGAAAATAAAGAAATTAATCTTCAATAGCTATTAATTAAAATCATTGAACCTACTGTATAAAAATCAAATCGAGATATGCACTAAATGAAATATTTCAAAGATACAGGCTATATGGCTCTAATATAATATTAGGGAATACAAAAAATATGCAACTACAAGAAAAAACACAAATGTGTACAATGAACCTTAGTGCTACTTCTATCCTACACATTAAACATACTTCATGGGAGAGCATGGGGAAGGGTCAATCGACCCTTCCTCAAGAATATTATTCTTGTCAAGGGGGAGCCAGGGGAAGGGTCAACCAACCCTTTATGAAACATAGTATTCACATCAACTAATCCTTCCTCAAGCATATTATTATCATCAAGCAAGAGGTAGGGGAAGGGTCACCCAATCCTTCCTCGATCATAGTGTTCTCATCGAGGGGGAGTGCAGTGAAGGGTTGAATGACCCTCCTTCAAGCATTGTGTCTTCATAGAGGGGGATATTGGGGAAATGTTGGCTAACCCTTTCTCAAGAATAGTATTTTCATTGTGTGGTAGCATGGGAAATTGTTAGATGATCCTTCCTCATTCATAGTAATTTTGTCGAGGGGTAGCCCGAGTAAGTGTTGGTTTGAGAAAAACATGTCAAACAACATTACTATTTAATTTTTTTTTAATTCAAAACTCAATCAACTAATACAACCGTTCGAACCTTAGTCTACTAGTAGACCAATGGATCAACAAGAAAAAATAGGAGAACTATACTGCTATATAATCAATGATAAACATCTGTTGGAGGTCCACATGAACCTATTCAATTGTTTCCATGACTAGTCATCAATCCAACCACAATCAACCTTGGTAGTCTACACTAGGCCAAGATTTTGTCTCTCGTGCCTCTTCTGCAAGACCTATAAGAAGTACTACCATCATTCCATGAATTTTAACTCTTTGATATATTCCTCTTACCTCTATGATGTGGATGTTGATATGGTACAACAATTTATTCATGCTAAACAAAATGTGCAAGACAAGATTCTTACTCAACCAAAGGTGCAAGGTAGATCTACAAATCAACAACTATAGTTTCCAATTTTTACATATTATTATCAACCAAATCTTTCGTAGACTGAATGAAATCATTGATAATCAATTGTTGTTCTTACAACTCATTCAAATGACATTCACCTACAACAAACAAAATAACATTCAATGTAAAACCACTTTTATTTGTCAATGATGTCCCATCATATCCAAGGCTTTCTCTAGTTGATATGAGCTTGTCAGGTATTCTGAAGCATTTTATATCAATCAAGGGTAAGTAAACTTATGAGGTGTCTGCACTATGTATGCAAAACTAGCTTGGTATTCATTTAACATTCCCGTGAAAAAATAAATCTATTTCATACTTAAAGAAAGAAGGTTCAAAATATGACTCAAGGAATGATATTTATTCTCGTGACTAAAGAAACTTATTTAACTTTAAATTGGTTGAGTCACCAGTTTAGATGCAAACACTAGGTGTAGATCTGTACTCATACTCTATTTCAGTCAAATAGTATAAAGTCGAGTGAATCACCCTAAGTTGTGAGTCATTGTCTGATTCTAAATTTAATGAAAAGTACGATAATTTACTCACTAAGGTAATCCTTGTTCAAATCTAACTATTAAATTTAGAAATTATTTCTAATTACAGGAGTTACAACATTTCCTACAATTTTAGACAATTCTAGGAATTACTGTGTACAATGGATTTCCTGCAATTTGTGACAATTACTGGAGTTCCTATGTGTACATAATTTCCTAACTTAATGAAAAGTACAATAATTTACTCACTAAGGTAATCCTTGTTCAAATCTAACTATTAAATTTAGAAATTATTTGTAATTACAGGAGTTACAACATTTCCTGCAATTTTAGACAATTATAGGAATTACTGTGTACAATGGATTTCCTGCAATTTGTGACAATTACTGGAATTCTTGTGTGGACATAATTTCCTCCAATTTCATAAAGTTACAAGAATTCCTTATGTATGCAATAAATCACAGAAACTAGTTTTCAATTATAGGAGTTGTAGAAATAAGAAGAACTTACAAACATAAGTTAATTCTAGTGAAATAATTGAACAAAAACACAACACATACAAGGGGGCCCTCCTTAGATATGTTGTCTAATAAAATTTAGAAGACTAAGAACACTCTAACACCATGAATGGATCATAAATCTCTTTATTGTATTCATTAGTTGTCCAAGATTACAGGTTACAGAAATGGCTCTTTTAGAGTAATATCAAAATCTTCCTCCTCCATTTACATTCTCTGACTTATGTTTTTATAAATTTACATGCCAAAACTGAATATGCTCATAATAGCATTTTGTTTCTAAATATGTGCAAAATATTGGGATAAGATCTCATATTGAGCATGAAGGATAGGAGATACCTGATTTTCCTTTGCTTTTCCTTGATTTTCTGAGTGATCGAATCGATCCAACCTCCTCCAACCTCAAATCCCATCCTTTGTTGGTCGCTTGACATATGTTTTACTAGAAACAACTGCAACATGAAATCTAAGAGGATCTGCTTTGAAGAAACACTCATATAGCCCATGTCATGCATTTTTTGGAGAATCCACTTGTGAGTCACCTAAATGGGTTCATTCTTCACAAAACCCATGTCGCGGAATTTCCTGATTTGTCCTCGGCGATCCATAATTTACATGTAAATATCGCTACATGTTGGATACTTCTGATTTTGATTGAAACATTAATCATGAGCTGGAGGTGTCCACACTAGAGCTGGGTACGAATTGCACAACATAAAACCATGCCAACATGTCTAGGAACAAAACCCTAGTTCTGGAATTTCACCTGGAGTTGTGTAGATATGTCAACCTTGGAAGTCATTTGCTCTTTGTCTGTAGGAAATTTCCATGTAAACCCTAATTAGTAAAGCCAAGAATAGTTCTTCTTAATTTTTTTAAAATAAAGGAAACAAATTATAATAAACCACTTTAACATGTGTAAGGGTATTTTGGTATATTCATGGAGGAATATGTTTAAAAATGGTGATGAATGGTGAGAGGATGATGCAAAAATGAATGACTTGACTAGTGAAAAGACGACAAAATGGAAACCCAACAAAGCTCAAGAATAATTTGAGAAACAATGCTTTATCCACCCTCCCCAATTCCATCACTAGTATATCCCATCTTACTCAACAACTAGAACCCAATACTTGTAGTATGTTTTTCAAACTATGGAGAAAACTTAACAACAATTGCCAATAATACATGAGGAGAGGCCACACCATCAACATCATCCTTCTTACAATCAACACAAGTATATGAAGATGAAGTAGTCTAACAAGGGTTTTAAAATACACCATGAATCTCCTCAACATTATACTTCTTCACAACAATCTACACTCAACTAACTTTTAGTTCAAGACCCTTTTTGCATTCCTACAATCCATAAATAGTCTCATATTTCTTAGCCATCCGCAATGATAAAATATCATAATCTTTCTTTAAATCATATTATTCATCAAACAACGACATTATCCACTTGGAGAGAAGCAACTTCTTCACGAAGCTCATCAATAGATACCTACAAGAAGGAAACTTCAATCTCAAGTTGTGTATTGGATTTATCCAACCCATTAATATTCTTCTTCATCTTCCATAAGGAACCCTCATTCTTATAATTATACTTGTGGTTGATTTACTAGGGACCTAAAAGAACAATATGGTGAAGTTTGGGAGCAAAACTTCTTTAGTCAATTCACAAGAATCAGGCACTTAGGTGATGTTGAAGACTATAATTCATAATTTTAGGGATTGGCCACTGGGGTGGATTAAAAGAAGACATTAATCACGTCCTTTTCCTAGGACATCCATAAAATGTTAATGATGATACGGATTTTCTCGTCATGTTCAAGCCGAGAATTTGGTTATATGCAAGGTTACCACTAAAACATATGTAAGAAGCATAGATAGATTTGTGCCTCATAGGGAAACCCTACATCAACCTACTTGAATATTACAAAAATAAATGGATGAAAGAAGATAAAAAGGACTATGAGGAGGAAATAGAGGCAACCATACAAATGGGTGATGAATAACTTGTGAACCTAAAAGAGCAGGCAAAATATGTAGAAATTATTCACAACATAGGATCCAAACATGTGAGAAAAATCAATTCATGCATTGGTGGGTTTGTTAGTACCTAAAACCATTAAGATTGTAGGATATATTAAGAAGCAAAAGGTCAGAGTACTTATTGATTCAAGTAGTACACATAACTTTATTGATAAAAAAATTAGCATAACACCTAAATTTGTTTGTGTATCCAGTAACAAATTTTCAAGTACCGGTTGTTGATGGGGAAAGTATTAATTGTGGAGGAAATATCCATAACATTAAACTTAGTATGGGTGACTATAACTTATCAAGCCCTTCCTCGTGTATATAATTCCTATTGGAGGAGTAGATGATGTTCTAGGGGTTTAGTGGTTGAGATCTTTGGGTACATTTTCTACAAATTCTAATGAATTACTTATGAGATTTAAATTAGAAGAAATTCAATATGACCTCAAAGGGTTAAAATATTTTCCCTCTTAGATCGTCAATTAACATTGAATGGAAAAGCTCCTAAAATAGGGTGGTAGTGAAGTTATTGTTAGACTTTATTCAATTGAAGTGAAGTAGGAATATAAACATATTTTGGTTGAATTAGAAGGTACCTTGGAAAATCCTCATAAAGTATTCCAATAAATTCCTAAGTGGATTCCTCCATTTAGAGCTCATGAACATAAAATTGAGTTTATAAGTACACTTCCTAATAAAAGGCCTTATAAATACCCAAATCAAAAAAAGGGGGAGATAGAGAAAATGGTGCAAGATATGTTGAATGCAAGTATTATTTGACCAATCATTGAGATTTCATCTTCAACCCCTATAGTATTGGTGAGAAGAAAGGATAATGTTTGGAGGATGTGTCTTGATTGCAAAGATCTAAACAAAATCACCATCACAAAGAAATTCCCCATTCCAAGTATTGACGAACTATTAGATGAACTTAATGGGGTGGCTTACTTCACAATGTTGTATCTTAAATTAGGATACCACCAAATATAATTAAGAGAACAAGATATTCCCAAAACAACATCTAGAACACATGAATTACACAATGAGTTCTTGGTCATGCCTTTTGGATTGACTAGTGCACCTTCTACTCTTCAAAGCCTTATGAATAAAAATATCCGACCTCATCTTAGAAAGTTTTTGTTGGTTTTCTTTGATGATATACTTATCTATAACAAATCATGGGAAGAATAGATTAACATTTTGAAAAGTCCTACAAATTCTTGAGAACAATCAATTGTATGTAAAAAATTCCTAATGTGCTTTTGGGAAACAAGAAATAGAGTATTTGGGACATATTGTTTCAAAGCAAGGGGTCACAGTTGACCCTTCAAAGATTCATGCTATCGCAAATTGACCCATTCCTAAGAACATCAAGGGTCTTAGAGGATTTTTGGATCATAAACGATAATACATAAAAAAAAAAATAAGAATAATGCACACATTGCAGGGCCACTCACATCTCTCTGGAAGAAAATTTTATTTGTATGAAATGAAGATAATAGCTTAGCATTCTCACTATTAAAGGATGTTATGACTTCTACGCGAGTGTTGGAAACACTTGATTTTGGTAAAACATTCATAGTCGAATGTGATGCATCTAGACAAGGCATTCAAAGTTGTATTAATGCAAGAGAGGAGACCATTGGCTTTTGAAAGTAAATAACTCAAGGGAAAATAATTGGTGAAATCTACTTATGAAAAAGAAATGGGGGAAACATTACATGCACTCAAAAAATGATGACAATATCTAAGTGGAAGGAATTTTAAAGTCAATATGGACCATGATAGCCTAAAGTACTTTCTAGAGCAAACATTATCATCAAAAGAACAACAAAAATGGGTAGCTAAAACACAAGGGTTTGATTTGGAAGGAATATACAAAAAAGGAAAGGAGAATGTTGTAAAAGATTCCCTTTCCAGAATATAAGAAGTGTCTAGTTTATATTCCATTATATCTTCCATTCTAGTGTGATTGGAAGAAGCTCGCCTTGAATGGCAAGATTAAAATAATACTAGACAAAAAATACAATTTTTAAAAGAAGGGAAGAACCCTATGGAACATTAGGATTGGAAAAGAGATATCCTTTGGTACAAGGATGGAATATTTTTATACCCTCAATCAAAATTGAAACAAAAACTATGAAGGGACTCTCATAACTCTCCCATTGAAAGGCATAAGGTTCCTTAAAACGTATCAAAGGATCAATTTTTATTTTATTTTTTATTTTTTATTTTTTTTGCGGGGGGAGGAATGAAGAAATATATTTAAAATTTTGTAAAAGAATTTTAGTTGTGCCAAATAAATAAAGGAGATACAATCAAGACTTTGGGGTTACTTCATCCCTTACACATACCTAATCAAATATGGGAAGAGATATCAATGGACTTCATTACTAGTTTACCTAAATCAAAAGGTAAGGATGCCATTTTTGTGGTAGTGGATAGACTCACAAAATATTCACATTTTTGTAGAATTCAAAGTACATATACTACAAGCCAAGTAGAAGAAGTGCTCATGAAGGAAATTCATAAGCTTCATGGATTTTATAATGTAACATCAAGTGTCAAAGATCCAAAATTCACAAGATATTTTTGGAAAGAGTTATGGAAGATAAGGGGAACAAAATTGGCCATGAGTTCAATATATCATCCACAAACATATGATTAAAAAGAAGTAGTTAAAAAATGTATAGAGGGGTATCTTTATTGTTATTCTTTAGACATGCAATATCAATGAGTCAAATGGCTTCCTCTAGTATAATGGTGGTATAATAACATCTATCACAACTACTTTGGAGGTCTCCACTTGAGTCTCTTTATGTATCTAGATCCTACTATCACATCCTTTTTATAGGACCATTCTAAAGTAAAATCAATAGACCCACATATGGAAAAGTATAATGAAACTTTGTGATTTCTTAAAGAAAACCTTCAAATGGCCCAAAATAGGATGAAGCAACAAGCATATCAATGTCGAAGTGAAAGGCAATTTGAGGTGGGGGATTGGGTATTTTTGGGACTTCAACCTTATATGAAATCTACTCTCAAACATAATAAGAATCAGAAGCTAGCTCCAAATTTTACTAACCCTACAATATTCTTCGAAATATTAGGAGTGGCTTATGAGTTAGATTTACTTTCTTCTTGGATTCATAATCTATTCCATGTCTCTTTCCTAAAAACGGTTTTGGGACACACTATGCCAATACAAGCTAAACTTCCAGAATTAGATGAAGAAGGAAAGTTGATTCTTGAACCAGAAGAAATTATAAATGGGAGTTATCTTTCTCTTTAGAATAAACCATTATGGAGAACCTAATTAAGTGGAAGAATATGCCTAAAGAAGAATCTGCATGGGAAGATGAGAAATTCATGAAGAAGCACCCTCAATTATAAGATTTAAGGGAAAATGGCCATGTTTTAAGAGGGGGGGAATCCGTTAGGGCCATGAGCCTCATTCGTTATTAGTTTATTAATTATATTTAGGTCTACCTAGAGTGTACGGTACATCATGCCCGCTTTATCTCCCATTTATAACCAAGGAGATTCATTTGAATTATTATCTTGTGCATTTGTAAAACGAGGTTTCCCCCTTGAAGATGCTTCTTATTCAATGATTATTTATCATTATAAAGACATGCAATGTCTTATTATTTATATTTATATGATAATTTTTTCATTGGGTACATAACACATTCCCTTCCACATGTAGTTGTAATGAAAAATATGGGCCATAACAATATGATGCTATTGTCCCTGTAGTGTGTTAATTTTGTAGAGAATTTGGAATATGGCTTGTGACTATTGTTAAGAAAAGATATGTCTTGAAAAATATGGGGAAAATCTATTTCCTAAAAAAACAGGCATTCTAGGTTTAAAAGGGATAGTTTAGGGCTCAAATATATAGAGATCTAGACAATTTCTCTTTGGTTCCATCCCTAGTCATTCCAAGAGAAACTTGCAACATGCAATGAAGATTGTCTAATTTCTAGGGGTAACTATCTTTGGGAGAGCCATGGAACTCTAGTAGAGGTCTGCATATTTACTTTGATGTGACAAGATCAAACAAATGCTCACAAATCACAATCTATTTATTGAAACAAGTTTTTTGACTGGTTTAGAACACTTACTTTGGCTTCATGATACTCATTCTAAGGTTGGTCAACGTTAGAGTTATGTAACCACCACATAATGATGGTTCATAATAGTTATAGAAACCTATATCAAATATTATTTTATTGTCTCAAGTATTTTATTCTCGTCGAGTTGGATCTTGGTAAAGGGTCAACCAACCCTTCTCTGGATTATTTTTCTTGTCAAATGTAACCTAGGGAAGGGTTGGTCGACCCTTCTTCCATCTTAGTATTCTCATCAAGGGAGAGCTTGAGGAAGGGTCAGCTAACTCTTCCTCGAGCATAATATTCACATTAATGGCGATCCCAAGGAAGGGTCAATTGACCCTTCCTCAAACATAGTATTCTTATCGAGGGGAACCTCAGTAAATATCAATCGACCCTTCCTTTATATTATTTTTCTCATCGAGGGGAGCATAGGTAAAATTCAACTGACCCTTCCACTAGATTATATTTCCCATCGTGAGGATTCCAAGGAAGGGATCGTTGACCTTCATCGAGAATAGTATTCATGTTAATGGATATCCTAAGGAAGTGTCAACCAACCCTTCCTTAAGAATAGTATTCTTGTCAAGAGGGAGCCCAAGGAAGGGTTGGTCGACACTTCCTCTAGATTATATTTTCATCAAGGGGAGCCCAGGGAAGGTTTGATTGAGCATTCCTCCAACATAGTATCATTGTCAAGGGGTACCATGAGAAGGATTTATCAACCCTTCCTCTAGATTAATTTTCTCATTGAGGGGATCCAGATGAAGGGTTGATTGACCCTTCCTTTAACATAGTATTCTCATCGAGGGGGAACCTGGGGAAGGGTTGACCAACCCTTACTCAAGCATATTATTTATGTTAGTAGGGATCCCAAGGAAGGATAAATTGACCCTTCATCATAGTATTATTATCAAGGGAGAGCTCAGGGAAGGGTTGGTCAACCCTTCATCGACATCATATTTCCTATCGAGGGGAGCCCAAGTAAGCGTTGGTAATCCCTTCGTCTACCTTAGTATTTTCATTGAGAGGAATCCCAAGGAAGGGTTGAATAACCATTCCTCTAGGTTAGTTTTCTTATCAAGGGGACCTTGGAGAAGGGTCAACCAACCCTTCCTTCAACATGTTATTCTCAATAAGGGGAAGTTGGGGGAAGGGTAGGCCAAACCTTCCTCAAGCATAGTATTAACATCAATGGTGATCCTAGGGAAGGGTTTGTTGACCCTATCTTGAGAATAATATTATTGTTGAGTAGAATCTCGAGGAAGAGAAAATCAACACTTCCTCTAGATTAGTTTTCTCATTAAAGGGATCTTGGGGAAAGTTCAACTAAATATTTCTCTAGATTAGCTTTCACATCAAGGGAAGACTAATGATGGGTTATCCAAACCTTCTTTTAACATACTATTCATGTCAATGGGGATCATTGGGAAGGGTTAGCTAACCCTTTCTCTATCATAGTATTCTTGTCAAGGAGGAGCCAAGGAAAGGGTCAACCCACCATTCCTCAAGCATATTATTCTTATTGAAGGGGAGCTGGGGAAAGGGTCAAATAACCCTTCCTATAGATTATATTTATCATCAAAGGGATCCTAAGGAGAGGTTGGATAACCCTTCCTCTAGCTTGGTATTCTCATTAAGTGTGAGTTTGGGGAAGGGCCAATCAACCCTTCCTCAAGTATAGTATTTGCATCGAGGGTGAGCCCAAGGAAGAGTCGACCAACCCTTCCTTGAGTATAGTATTCATGTTGAGGGGGAGCTTGGGGAAGGGTCGAGTGATACTTCCTTGAGAATAGTATTATCATTGAGGGGGATCCTAGGGAAGGGTTAGTTAGCCATTCCTTGAGCATACTATTTTCATCAAGGGGGATTTGGGGAAGGGTGGATTTACCCTTCCTCTAGATAAGTATTATCATTGATGTTGAGCCATGGGAAGGGTAAGCCGACCCTTCCTCTAGATTTGTATTCTCTTCAAGGGTGAGCTTGACAAAGAATCATTTGACCCTTTCTTAAGCATAGTATTCCCATCGAGGGGAAGCCAAGGAAGTGTTGGTTGATCCTTCTTCCAACTTAGTATTTTTGTCGATGGTGAGCCCTAGAAAGGGTCAGTTGACCCTTCCTCTAGCTTAATATTATCATAGAGGTTGATACAAAGGAACATAGTATTCCTCGAGCATAGAATTCTCATTAAGGGGGACCCCAATTAAGGGTTGATTGACCTTTTTTGAAATATAGTATTCATATCGATGGTGAGCCCAAAGAAGTGATGATTAACCCTTCCTAGAGCATAGTATTTAGGTAGAGGGTGAGCTCATGAAATTGAAGGTCAATCCTTCCTCAAGCATATCTCATAGATTCAAAGGATAAGGAATGAATGACCAATCATTCCTCAAGCATAGTATTATCATTTAGGGGGAATCTAAGGAATTGTTTCCAATCCCTTACTTGAGATTAATATTTTTTTAGAGGGGTATCCAAGAGAATGGTCATCCATTAAACCTTTTCTCTAGCATTAAATTCTAGTCGAGGGGGATCTTGTAGAAGGGTTAGATAACCCTTCCTTGAGCATAGTATTCTCATTAAGGGGCATCTACGAAAGGGTTATTTAACCCTTCATTTAGCTTAGTGTTCTTATTGATGGTGAGATTGAGGAAGGGTCAATCGACTCCTTCTCCAACTCAATATTCTTGTTGAGAGTGAGGGAAAGGATCAAGGGCAAACTAATCCTTCCTCGAGTCTAATATTCATGTTGAGAGGGATCCAAAGGAAGGGTTGTTTGAACCTTCCTCAAGTATAGTATCCATGTCAAGGGGGATCCCAAGTAAGGTGATGAACTTTTAAATTACTTTCTAATTAGTTAGCAAGCAACTGAGGAGTTGTACATTTAATTATCAATCCNGGGGAATCTAAGGAATTGTTTCCAATCCCTTACTTGAGATTAATATTTTTTTAGAGGGGTATCCAAGAGAATGGTCATCCATTAAACCTTTTCTCTAGCATTAAATTCTAGTCGAGGGGGATCTTGTAGAAGGGTTAGATAACCCTTCCTTGAGCATAGTATTCTCATTAAGGGGAATCTACAAAAGGGTTATTTAACCCTTCATTTAGCTTAGTGTTCTTATTGATGGTGAGATTGAGGAAGGGTCAATCGACTCCTTCTCCAACTCAATATTCTTGTTGAGAGTGAGGGCAAGGATCAAGGGCAAACTGATCCTTCCTCGAGTCTAATATTCATGTTGAGAGGGATCCAAAGGAAGGGTTGTTTGAACCTTCCTCAAGTATAGTATCCATGTCAAGGGGGATCCCAAGTAAGGTGATGAACTTTTAAATTACTTTCTAATTAGTTAGCAAGCAACTGAGGAGTTGTACATTTAATTATCAATCCAGGGTCATATATTACTTACAAATTGTCATGCACCGTATATGCAAGTTGTAGTTTTGTTTTTTCTAAATATTTGTATTACTTTTAGTGTCACAAATCCAGGATTCAAGATACTTAATTAAGTTACCAAACTATACTATTTCCTGAGTTGCAAAAAAGTAAATATCACACTTGCATGAAAGGAAAGTCACACTTGTGGAATTTAAATCACACTTACGTGAAGTAAATCATAGTTGTAGAAATTGAAATAACACATGCAGAAAGTAAATCACACTTCCAGAAATTGAAATCACAATTGTAGAAAGTAAATCACACTTATAGAAAGTAACACATAGTTGCAGAAATTAAATCACACTTGCGGAAAGTAAATCTCTCTTGCTATGATCTATTGGTGACTTTCTCAAGTATAATGAAGGTCTTGTTTTGTTGTGGAAATTATGTGTTTGCACATCCAAAAAAAATCCAATCTAATATCAATCCCAAACTACCAAATACTAAATCTATCACAAATTAGAAAGCACAAAAAATAAAGTGCAGTTGAAAGCAGAGTTGCAACACTAAGGAAATCACAACAAC